>CM040243.1:114880854-114932170 GCA_022545495.1 Chrysanthemum lavandulifolium
CATAGAGTTGTAAAATCCGTAATGATGGAACCATCCGGAGGAAGGAAAGCATATTTCGGGATCTTCGATCTTTGGTGCTACGGTTTCGCTCAAGAAGGGATAAAAGGGTGTGCTTCATAAATTGGATGTGTCTCGGATATTCGTCATGGCGGTTTGGTTATTACTTGGTTTTACGGGGTTATGTGTTTTTAACCATGGTCAGGATGAAAACCATTATCATAGTTCACTTAAAATGTCAAAGAAGGCTAGATTTGAGCTTTTAATCATAAGATGTGACAACGGGGTTAATTCACTATTATTTATTTGAGGTTGAAGTGAATTATCAAGGGCAAGTGTACTTAGTATCTGAAGGTATCGGGGATGGTTGGATGAAGATTCTTCAAGATCCTTGTTCAAGCTTATTATCAAAAACGAAGACTTGGAAATCTAGTTATTGTTGGGTGACTTTTACCTTTTCTTTTACCACTTGGGGAATTGGGCTCTTATCACCTCAAAATAACTATCACTTTAAGGAGTTACGTTGTAGTGCTCAAATGTCACATTCAATTGTGGATCTTCAAGAGGTGATGTACGCCTTATACTTGATGGTTGGTTGGATGAAGAGTATAGAGTACTTAGAGATTCAATGGAGGATGAAGTCTCAAGACCATTCTTTGTTACATATGTGCAAGTTTAAGTCACGAGTTGGTCGGTTTACTTGTGGTCAAATTTATCATATTGGGTTTTCTCCATCACCGTCACAACAAATAGCCTCTTGAATGATAATGGGGTGATTACATGTTTTGCCAAGAGATGATGACAAGAGAGAGATTATGACGTATGAACACTTCAGTTCATGCCTAGTACTCTAAAGAAAAAAAAAGTGTACGTCTCAGTGCATTTTATCTTCGAAAGAAGAGAAATCTTCTTATGACGTTTGAACACATCAGTTCAAGCCTCGTTCTCTAAAGAAAAGAAAAGAAAAGTGTACGTGTCAGTGCGCTTTATCTTCTGAAGAAGAGAAATCTTCTCTATTATGACCATTCTCATCAACATGGTTCATGCTTTTTCCATGCGCTTTTAATTATCAAGTGAACCGGGCTACCATTGATTGTTCCACTTTCTCGATTATAATGACAATGGCGACATCATGTGCTTATTTTGCGGGGGAGAAGTGTGAATAGTACATTTGGATGATATTCACTTATTTAATCAAGAATGGCAACTCCGTTTGCAATTCTTGAGGGGGAGAAGAAGTGTGAAATTACTGCATGGTTGATTATTATATGAGAATAAATGGTCAAACGGCTCCAAACTCATATAAGAACCGAGCTTCTTCTCATCGGGTCATCTTTACATGGAGTTTTCTTCTATGAGCCGTTGGTTGACATCTTCACACAGGCTGATATGATTATCGACAAAGTGCTTCCGGTTAATGCTTCACGTACACATCAACATGATGATTCCGAACAATCTCTTTGTTCTTGTTTGATGTGATTGGTAGTTTGGTGTTACCATTTCGTGTGTTCGTTGCGGGCTGATTGCTGATTTCCTTGATGAACATCTTTCTGTTCTTGTTTGATTGGGAGGGATCTTAATTAAGGGGATTTGCAAGATGTAAGTTAATTGGGATGCTTTTTGGTGTGTTGAAGATGTTAACTATCTATTCCCCAACTGGACAATCTTGAAGAAGGTCGAGTCTACAGTCGGTTCTACATTTTCTGCTACATGTTAGAAGACTAAAGACGAGTTGCATTTGATTATCTAAAGACTTCTTCTTATTCAAGCATTCATCATAAAGATTGTCGGTTTAGGGGAGAGCACTAATTGGGGATGGTGAAATGTCGATTTAATCCACAATTAGACTTGCTCACATTCTTGACAAGTTGATTCTCACAAAGACTTTCAAGTGTTCTTCTCAGCAGATTTCTAGTATACGGGCTTATAGTGTGTTCTTGATTATGAAGTATCAAAACAAGCAAGGGGAAGGAGACACACATCTAAACACAAAGCGAGTAAACTTGATGAAGTTAATTCTTCAAGTGATTGAAGATATCCCGGAAGACAAATGTTATTACCGCAGAGAAACTCAAGGTTTTACTCATCAAGGCTTTTAGTGTTATTATTCCAACTACGTGGGGAAGTGATGTAATAGAAAATTTCGAAGATGAAAGAGGTACACAAGTGTGTGATGATTTTGATGTTATCACAATCATCGGGAGAAGATTGTGTACATTGGGGATGCTCATTGCTTTACTTGAGGGCTTAATCGGTGATTCGGAGATATAATCACTTATTCCGAAGTGGACATCCGCAGAGATAATCGTGATTCGACCGCTTCTTCAATGTTATCGGTTATTCTCTCTTTGGGCATTGGTGCCGGGTTCTTGAGCTTCATACACAATCATCGGAAAGATAAATGTGCATTGGGTGGTTGTATCATTTATTCTTTGGAACTCTATTTGTGTATTCGGGCTCTTGAGCTATATTCTAAGAGACGGTCGCATCTATTCAACCACTCGGGAAGTGGTCTCTTGACACCTTTTGGAATGGATTGCGTACGACTTGATGGAATAAAATTGAGAAGAGTTATTTATGTGTGGGATGATACGTTGTTGTTCTTCTATTGGATGATATAACCTCGAACGATAAATCACGGTGATTATTCTTAAAAGGAGCAACAAGTTCGATGATAATGGTGTGCTTCTTTGTGCATCGCTAAGAGAAGCTTGAAAGAAAGCTTTGAATCCTTTCACTAAAGGATTTTCGGTTTGGGGAAGTCGCCAAAGTCTCACTTTCGGATGGTTCAATTTCTTTCTTCAATACAAGAGCCTCGGAAGCTTTGGTGGTGAAAGTTTTAGGATGATGACTTCTATCTTCTACAACGGGTCGCTCGATATCCTTATCTCGGCACTCGTCGATCATCATCTTCTTAAACTATATCATCTACTCTATCTGTATATATCTATCAAAAGCAAAATAAAAAATAGAAACCAAAGAAACAAAATAGAAAAATATAAAATCAACAAAACCCATAAAATCGAGAAAATTTGAAATATACCAAAATATGTTTTCTCAAGACATGTCTTCGTATCGATAACATCTGCGGTCTTAGAAATGTCATTCAATAATGGCACGGGACCATAGATGAAGTTCGAGCAGGAGGTGTAAATATTCTTTTCGAACATGTCAAAACTATGGCTTGCGTTATTTCGGATCGTGACCGTGCTAAAACTATGGTTTGCTATTATTTCGATAGAACCTGCTTTTCAAAGAAGGAAAGTGCTACGCTTAACATTTTCAAATATTTCGCTCACTTATCCTAAAACAAAATGAGGAAAGTATGTCAAGGATCGTTGTTCCTACACAAATGTTTTTCCTTCTATAAATTCTTGAGAAAAATATTTGTTGTTTTTACAAAATGGTGGAAAATGAGTTGCTTGTATATCAATCGGTTTCGAGTTTTGGAAAATTGAAAACTCAATCAATGACTTCGCTTTTAAACTTTTCAGAAAATAAGTCATTGATTGAGGGGGAGAATGTTTTCAAATCTATATCATCTAACGAGATTATCTAATTATCCTGTATGCTTAATTGAAAATGTTGTTAACCTACGTTGAAGGACTAGGTGCCTAGGATATGATTGTTAGGATTAGATGATTAGAGTTTGAAGAACGCATAATCCCATGCTTTATATGATCCGATTAATATGTTGAATTGATCGCTATTAGTCGATTCTTTGTTTGGGTGATGTCGACCACCATATATCATTTGTGTTCACTAACGAATGCGGTATATTGGTATATAAGAATGTTCCCGATCCGGATCCCACAAATGAAGATGATTGGATGCCGAAAGGAAAGGGTAACTATATCTTGGGTTGACAAATGAAGAAACGGAGCTTAATTGGACTTCTATGGAGTGTTGGCATGAAAAATGCAACGTAAGAGGTCTCACTGCATCAGCAGATGGTTTTCTTCTAAGTGATTGAAGAAACGGAGCTTAATTTGACCTCAAATGGCATTAAAATGCAACGTAAGAAGTCTCACTGCATCAGCATACGATTTTTCTTCCAAGCCCTACAGCAACAACATAAGCTTCTCAACCACCTAACGATCTTTGTGCAGAAATTTTATACCATTTTTTAAAACAATTTTCAAATAATATTGTTTTGAAAAAAGGAAAATATTGGTTTTGAAAATAAATTGGACTTAATTTTGAAAATCACCGGACTTCATTTTATCTAAACTTAAGTCACTCAATCATCGACTACGGTCATCGATTGAGGGAAGAGTGATTTAAAATAAAATATTTTCAAACGATATTTCTTCATAAAGTCCGCATTGTACAATAATAAGTGGTGATCTAAAGATTTAATGTTATGTCATGGTATGATTTTCTTTAATACTCAAAGATCTTACAAAATGAAATTTTTTACATTCTTGTTTGATTGTGAATTTTTTTATTTTACTTAAAAGATCTCTTAAAACTATCATACCGACACTAACAATCTTTAATGTCTTAAATTGATCCTTATCGGTCATTTTCAAAATTAAATGTTGCCACGTCTTTCCCAAAATTTTCTAAATGATTTAAATCAATCGGATCCAAAATCTCAATTGGTTTGAAATTTTGATCTGGGAGAGATCGTGATTTAAATCTCAAATCAGTTTTAAAGGGTAATTGTTTCAAAACACTCCTCGCCTCCATGTGCCAAACGACTTCAAATATACAATGCACATGTTGAGGAAGAGCATTTAACCAAAAACCGTAAGAGTTTTAATCGTGCACATATTCTCCCATGTTTTCCAAACCTTATTAAGTCTTTGGATCCAAAATCTCAAAGGGTTTGATATTTTTGATCGGGGAGAATTTGTGATTTAATATGAAATTTGATAAATGATGATCGCTTTGATTCAAAGTGTAGTCGCTCTCGTATGTGCTAAACGCTTTGAATCTCGATGCACATATTGAGAGGAGCGAATGGTTTCTATTGGCAATCGTGAAAAGTACTTCAAAGCCTCTTGCCTCTATGTGATAAAATGATTTCATATATCCTATGCACATATTGAGGGAGAATTTACCAAGAAAATCAAATGGCTTTTTCTATGAAAATAGTGATCAAAGAAAATATTTCAAAGTCCTCTTGCCTCCATGTGCTAAACAATTTCTAAATCATATGCACATGTTGAGGGGAGGTTTTCTAAATGATCAAAACTATTAAGGTACAAAATGCTTTGATCTCGTATCACAAGTACCTTGATTGTTTTTCCAAATGATTTTCAATTGGTTTCGAGAAGGAATGAACTGTACTCAAAAGACCGACCATTTTACTTTATGCATGGAGTTATAAGGATGGTGAGGTTAGGCATTAGTTCCCACGATCCGCCGAACCGGAGGGATCTACCTGTGGACAATCCACTAGATAGTGTAGAGTCCTTAGGAATATTGAAAAAGGATAAAAATGAGAAATGGGAAGAGCGGATGAGACAGAGCTAGTAATGGAATAAACCCAACAAGGTTCTAGTTATGAAGTCTCGTAAGCAATTGAAGGGGTTGAAGAATGAAAAGAAATGAATGAGAAAGGGTGAAAATAAATAGCCCTCCAATAATTAAACCTTAGGCGGTAACTATGTTCAATACATATGCTACCGGTGGTTACTAAGGTAACACCGGTATGAAGACAAGACGTCATGGACCCAAAGGACGACCGCACCAAACTTCCCAAGCTACTCAAGTTCCTCTTAAAAGGGCTTGTTTCATTCTCACGGGGAACCTACATAATCTATCAACTTGCTCTTAGAGATTGTTGATATTGAAGAAGGAGACCCTCTCCCTAGTCTCCGACATAGGAACTAAATGTGCACAATTGAGTCTAGAGCCAAGAGATCATCCACAATATCTCATTAGGACACTAAATTAATGAAGACTTGTTGTTTCACACAATGTGGAAAGTAAGAATATATTAAGAGTCCTACACATTATCCTTGTGGTATTGCCGTAACATCCGAGTGATATGTAAAATATTCACGATGAAGATGGAAATTCTTCAGAGCCAACATCAAACGAGCTCTTGGTAGGTGACATGAGATCTTCTCGAAGATCAAGCTTGTGACAACTGGATAGAAACGATGGGGCGATTCACTCTTGAATCAACCTTGGTCCAGAATGGAATTGACGAATACTTTTGAAAAACCGCTCGATGTTTAAACCTTCTTTTCTAGCACGTCGAATGTGTATTCATGTTTTCAAACACAAAAGTATCTCGATTGAAAAATACTTTTAGAAAAACCGTTCGATGCGCGAATCTCTTCTTTTACTAACACATCGAATGTACTCATTCTCTAATACAAAAGTATTTTGATTGAAAATTGATCTTTCTCATAAAACCTTCGACGATTGCAAAACTCTTCTTCAAGCAATACACGATTGTTTTTCAAATCAATTTTTCTTCAATCGGTGAATCTCAATTACCGGTTCACTCACTCCGTGTTGTCTTCTTTGAGACGTTCGGTTTGAGAACACTAGAGCATTGCGAAACCCTCGTCAAGGAGATTCTTCGTAATTATACCGATCACAGTAAGACTTGTATCGATCAACGGGAACCGTGGGACTTGTACTCAATTCAACGAAGTGATCAAAGACACTTTCGTGTGATTTATTGCTAACTGCTGTTTGCGGTACATTTGGGCGTGATTCTGGTGATCGTAATTGAGAAGTCAATCCAAAGCCGCATGCTCACAAGATCCACACTTAATTGAAGAAATCATGACCGGTGCATATCTACATAACTCGGTTCGATATTTTTATACTATGCTTCGCTACATCACCGCAAATATCATGAACCAGAAAAGCTTCCGCTACTCGATGAAAAGATGTCATGATTCAAAAGTGTGAGCATGTCGGTCCGAAAGTCACAACTTCACATGATGGCAAAACAATAAAGGGTGATCCGAGATTTCACGTGGTGATGATCTTAAAGAAAGCTCAAAGATCATCAAGATGTGGATCAGTTCAAAGACCTCCACTGATAGTACAAAATAATCGGACTCTGATGACTCGCTACTAAAGCACAAAGATTGCGGAAATTGAAGAATTGAAGTCTACGAGCTCAGAACTAAAGACAAAGATTGAATGCTAGGATGCAAAATGTATTTCATGGGGTGACCTCCCTTAGGGGGAGATTGTTAGGAATTGGAAATTCCATGTTAAAGTGTCGGTCACCCCAATTATGGTCTAGCATAAGTTAGCTTGTAGACGTGTCGTTGATTATGTTATTCAAGAGTTAATTAGTTAGTTTGCAGCCGTAGTTTAGTTTAGTGTAACACCGTGGAGGAAGGACGGTCTTTACCCAATCGTATGCCCGATCCACAACCGACAGAGGACGTATTCTTTGTAACTATAATACCCCTTCCACCCATGGAAGGGTGGTGCTTTTCAATCTAACATTTTACATTTTACAAAGCAAGTCTCTAGCTTGATCACCCATCTCTACTTTCTCTCTAAAATGGCTATCATGTATTTTGATCATCCAAGACCACCCGAATCATCAAACACAATAAATATTACGATCCTACATAAAAGCATACCCTCAATGTAACCCCCACTCCACGTGTGGTCTTGCTTGGCCGTAATGGCGACAACACGTGGAGGTGCTATAACCCACTATTACCTACGCCATAATGCTCGCTTTTATCGATTTCTTTTAGTTTCCTTAATTTATGGTGTTATGTGTGAGTGGTCAAACTAATTATTCAAAATATACGATTATCTACACATAACAACGATTTGTATAGTAGTACGATTTGTATGTGTATTTTTATTTATTTATTTATTTATATGGGTGTGAAGTAAGGCTGTGTTTGTTTTTCTAGAATACCTCTTAATAGTCACTTAATCAAACTCAGTCAGACATAGTAAGAAGTTTGGACCAAATAGTGCGTTTGTTTTCTCTGTCATTAAGAGACAGTAAGATACGGTTAATATTTAGAGTGTTTGTTTTTTTCAGCTCATTAAGAGCCAATAACTCTTATTGAACTAGACGTTAAAGAGGTGTTTTAATACATCTTAATCCCTCATAATTTTAATTTTTTTTCCCGATTCTTATTGAAAGTACCTTTAAAGAAAATCACCGATATTTTTGTTAAATAAAAAACATACAAGATGATAATAGTTATAAGTGACAATTCGTATTGAAACATTATAAGATAATCCAAACACATTTTGACGGGTTGAGAATTTCAAACCAAACATGACCCTCTTATTAAATGAGTTACTCATGTCAACCACTCATGTAACCAGCACCACGATTCATTTTATTTTTGTGTCGATATCAAGTCGTGTTTTGTGGTGGGTGAAATTTTGTCATGATAATCTAAAAAATTTTGACAACTTTTTACAAAAACAAAAACTTCATATGATTCAGATTCAAATTTCTCGGCCTCTTATTCACATTAAGATGGAATCAGATTCAGACATTTCAGCTACAAATTCAGATTTAGATGTGCGAACTAGATTCAGATTCAGAGTCTCTTAATAAATAAACAAGTTTAAAAAATTAGTGGTTTAGACTGTAATTAAGTATTTAACAAATTGTATTGAACAAGAGATATATTTTAGTCAACAACATTACTCATTTTTAAGTAACTAGACGAAGTACCGCAGCATAGCAACGAGATTTTATAATAAAGATCGTTTAGTGCTAAAAAAGTTTATGAGGTATAAACGAAAAATAATAAAAGTTTGAAGATTTAGGATTAAACATAATGTTTTGAAACTCGGTTCGACTCGGGTGGTTCAACCAGTTGAACCGCTCGGTCGAAAAACGGGTCGATTTAAACCGAGTCAACCCGATGGGTTGGGTCGAAAACGGGTCAAATTAAACCGGATCAACCCGCCGGGGTTTGAAGCTTCCCGGGTCAACCCGGTTTTTGATGTGTATTAGGAGTTTCGTTTTGAAATATATGTTTTCAACATTTCTTTTTTTAGTTTCAACTTTTCACTTTTTACTTTTGGTTTTCCTTTATATATAGTATAGCGGTACAACACGTTTGCAATGGTACCTGTGACAATTAACGGATAAATAGATCTCGATGAGACCTAATTCCACCGGCTTGTATCGGTTTCAACGGGCATCTACGGTTCGTTTTGGATGACTTTTATTGGTTAGCGAACCGGTGGCGACACGGTTCCTGGTTGAACCATTTGGTGCAGTCCGGTTTTCAAAACTATATATACCATCAACTTGTTAGCTGTATGAAGCTTTGTGTGTTTTATTAATTTTAGAGTAATTGGTATGTTTAATTATTTTATATTTTGAATTATGTTGTAGCTTGTTTAAATTGTACATTGTGAAAATTTTATTGTACTTTTTAATAAGGGATGTTTTAATTTGTTGTTTTTAATTTGGTATACATGATTTTATTTGGTTGTACAATGTGAATAAATTATTGTACTTTTAAGTAATGAGGTGTTTTAATAAGAGTATTAATTACACTATGTATTTCTCTCACCCTTGACTTTCAAGATTTGACCATACACTCATTATATCTTAACTACATAAAATAGAAAAATGGTCAAAGGTGAAAGTGAAAATTGAAAGTTGAAAGTCAAGGTTAAATTATCTTTGGTAACTTTGAAAAACTTATCTCTCTCTCTCTCAAACACACACTCACACATCATGTCATCTCACACTAAAAACACACACAAAAAATAATACCACCGTACCCACCACCACAACTCCCACCACCGAACCCCTACCACCGGACGTCACCTCCACCGGTCGTCACCGCCACTGGACGAATCCACCAACTAAACCAAACCACCACCGAAACCCATAACCACCACGACTCACGACCATCATTTTTGAGGTAATTTTTTTGAGTTTGATTAATAGATCAAGTTTTTTATAATTTTTTTTACAGATCTATAGATTTTATTTGTAGATCTAAGTTTTTTATAATTTTTGATACCGCCGTCACGACTCGTGAAATTGGTTTCGCCACCACTGCTTTGCCGGAAATAGAACGAGCACTCATCGTTTGCCTCGCCGTAAAAATCTATTGTCGTGGTCGCATGGCTTGTGTTGCCGAAAAAGTTGTTGTCGCACTTTATATTATGCCTTGTTTTAATTGTTGTTAATATTTATATACTGATTGATTATGTTAATAGTGTTATTCAATTGTTTTTAGTATTTGATAGATTTATATCAAGTTTTGTGGTTACTTTTAGATCTATCTATATATGTATTATTTTTCAGCTTTGAGTTTATATAACTTTTTTGACAATTCTTTTTTATAGATTTGTTATTGCCGCCGAAGCACGTTGTCGCCGCTGCAGCCTGAATGTATGTCGCCGCCGCAATCGAACTTGCTTTTGTTGCCAGTAAGTGGGTAGTTTCTTTTTAAAGTAGTTAGTAAATTCTTGTGTGTAGTTGTAAGTTTGTTAGTAATTTGTATGTTTGTTGGTAGTTTGTAAGTGTATGTAAACTTAGGCATTTTGAGTTTGTATATTGTTGTTTTGTAAGTCTTTGGTGGTTTCGTTGCGGTAGATATGCCGACGTTTTAACAGGATATATTGTAGAATCAGTTCAGTTCATGGTTTTGTTTTAGGTTGTTTTGTTTATTGATTTTTGGTTGATGTTTCAAAGTGCTTTTTTTGGTTGTGATAATATGAAAAACATCGTATATTAAAAAAATGTGAGAACCCAAAACTATCATGCTAGAATAAGAATTCAAAATTCAAATTTCTTGAATTTTAGTCAACTTTGCAGTAGACCATTTAGGCTCTATTATATCTCTTATGTACTAACTATAAATAAAAAATTGTCTTCCTTAAAAGTGGAAAACTGAATTTCGGTCAACACTTTAAAACAGAACTCGGTCAACTATTGTGGTGAGAAAGGAAACTATGGCGTTTAAATGGCTATGCGTTTAAATGGAAACTTTAAAACCTGTATTCAACCATGCCTAAGCGTTTAAATGGAAACTTTAAAAGTTGTATTCAATCATGACGTTTAAAGGAAACTATTGCTAATCTCAGAGAGATTAATGCACTATCTTCCTAAAATGCAAAATTGACTCCAACATACCATATTCACATTAATGCAAATCTCTGAAATTATACGATATAAAAGTGAATGGTTGAGACATAAAGACGAAAATAAATGTTTGTATTCGCATTTTTTTTATGTGCACTAACTATTTATGTACTACAGCTCTCTAGGGACACAAAAAATGGTGTTAATTGCTCCTTCCAACAAAAAATGGCTTTATTATTATTTTAATATTAATTGATTAAAGCAACTTACAAAAATGATATCAAAAAAGACAATCTCATACAAAACAACGCTATCGGAAAAATAATATACTCATTCAAAATGGATTCCTTAACGCTTAAAATACTGATTCATGAAACAAACTTAATCGCCGCTAAAATTTTGTCGAAATTAAACACCGTTGCTGATAGGCGCGGGTACTCGTCTAGTGTAGTATAGATAAGTATTTAGTGAAGTTGTTTTACAGCAAAAAATTTCAACATTTACACCTACAGTTTAGAGAACTTGTAATTTGGGTTCTCTAGTTTTTGAAATGTCTTTTGACAAAACAATATTTTATCTTCTTACTCCAAGTAAACAAAAGAAGAAGAAGAAAAAAAGAAAAAAAAAAAAAGAACTTTCCTTCAATAAAATATTCACCCCTTAGGATGTGTTTACTTGTATTTTTTATTAATTATCTATTTAATATTGTTAGAAAAACAAAAGGGTTTTCGTTTTAGAAAAAATAGACAACGTGTTTAGATGATAGTTTTAGAAAAAAAAAAAAAAAAAAAAAAAAATAATTGGTAAAATAATGCAAGGAAAAATATTGTGAAGTGGAAATAATTTTTAAAATTATATTTTTGACGACGATCACAATTTACGACATAATATTGATGATTTTATAGACAAGATCCTACAAAAAGTGTGATGCACGACATCGTCAAAAATATGGAAATTTTTCAATTTCCTAGCATTAGTAAGTGTAAATAGTTTTTCAAGTTTCTACCTTGAACTTGAAATTTGAGCTTTCACTTTTAAAAAGAACTTTTAAAATTGGCAACTAAAAGGTTTCCTACTGTACTTTTTCAGATTTTGTGAAAACTATTTTATCTGGAGGCCCAATAACATTCAATTCAACTTATGCTAAAAGTAAAACTAAACTTTAGGTCCAATAATAATCTCTCGGCCCAAAATATTCAATTCAATTCACATACCAAGCCCCAAAACAAACTCACCATCACCATCAACCCCATCTCTCCGACCATGTCACGACCACCACCGAGAATCCTCATCTCCGGCGATCCACGTGGCAACTTAAACACCCTCTTCAAACGAGTCACCTCAGTCAACAAGTCAACAGGTCCATTCGACGCCTTGTTATGCGTTGGCCAATTCTTCCCTGACTCATCCGACCAGATGGAGGAGTTGACGGAATATATTGAGGGAAGGAAGAATATTCCGTTACCGACTTATTTTATAGGTGATTATGGGGCGGGTGCTGTTAAGGTGTTGAGTGCGGCTGTTAAGGAGAAGTGTAATTTAGGGTTTAAGATGGATGGGTTGAAAGTTAGGGATAATTTGTTTTGGTTGAAAGGAAGTGGCAAATTTACACTTCATGGTATGCTTTTATAAAATCTTAATTTATTGCTTATTTTCAAGTGCTTATTCGAGATGAAATTTACACTAGGTGTTTGTTTTATTAAAGCGTTTAACTGGAATAATAAAGTGTAAAATGATGGTGATATAGTGATCAATAAATGGCGCGTAGCTCAATTGGTAATGCTGGGGTATCTTTTGCCATGTAACTTAAATAAAAGCTAAACGTGAACGCTAAATGCTTCTTTTATTATCGTTATAAATAGGAGTATGCAAAGAAAATCTTAAAGCTAAATGCTCGTTGCCAAACACTTGTGGCTAAAGTAGATTTGATTGAAAATTTGTAAGATATTATTTTTCGAGTAATATTGCATCTTTTTATAAAGTAAGCAAATTCAAATAATATTTGCTGAAGTACTTGTTTTTAAGCGGCTTATGAGTACTTATTTGCATAAGCAGAAATATGAGTGATCCCAAACACCCCCCAAGTGTTTTAGTTATATTGGTTTTCGGAATATGATAGCTGATGAGTGTTACTTATGTATCTAGGTTTATCTGTGGTATACTTATCTGGTAGGAAATCATCAAGTGGTGTAATGTACGGAACATATAGTCAAGATGATGTTGATGTGCTGCGGCGTAGCTGAGGAGCCTGGGATTATCGACATATTTCTAACATATCCTTTTACAGCTTTTTGTATGCTTTTTATTGCATGTGCTTGTTGCCTGTCTTTTGGCACACCTACACTTGCCGGAGGTCTCGTTGAAGCAGTCTCCCTTCTCCCGGATTTTCCCAGGGTATTTCTAGTTTACATATCCGGGATTGGGTATGTTGTTGTTGTTGTTGTTGTATCCTTTTACAGCTTTTTGAACTCTGATGTTTCATTTAATAGTTATATATGGGTTGTGTGTTTGATGTTGTTTTGGGTTCCTTAATCAGTGTTCACTAATGAATGGCCTAGTGGCATATTGAATAGAGCTTGACGTCTGGTGTTCCTCCGGAATATCAGATTCGGTTGGAAGTGATGCCACGGTATCAGAGTTAGTTGCAGAGATCAAGCCTCGTAAGTGACGAATCAAAGTGCTACAAAGGTTTATTAAGTTCAGATTATTAGTTATTTATAATTTGTTATGTCTATATTCGATAGAATTGTAGTTTGCAGGATCAATATCAGTGTTAGCGCCCTTAGTAGGCTAATTTGCTAATGATAATCATTTACCTAAAATTTTAAATTGTGGTTATATGTGATTGATATTAATTGAAGCTGCTCTTATGGTAGGTACCATGTTGCAGGAACTAAGGGTGTTTTCTATGCTCGTGAACCATATATGAATGCCGATGGTCTACATGTGACCCGTTTTCTTGGACTGGCTGCAGTAGGAAATGCGTCTAAGCAGGTTTATTTAGTCACGCTGTTCATTATCTGTTAATTCTCATATAATGCTATCTGTTGTTACGATTGGCCTCCCAATTGTGGGAAAATTGAATTTTAAAGAGCATGTTTAGGAAACTGGCAGCGTTGAACTTGCTATACCAACCGAAGTATAGTGCTAACGAGTGTTATTTTGTACTTTCAAAACATACATAACTTTTCAAAGTGAAAAAATATCAATAGGGTAACTAACTTGATGTGTAGAAAAACTTAAAGGGATATACAACGTAGTTTGGAGTTAGGGGCAGGACTCTCACTGAACTTTTCATACTTCAAGACGGAAAAGCGAATAAGTTTAGTCTTAGTTCATACATCAATCTAGTATATTCTGCTTGAAGTAATGGCCACTTTCATTTATTTCGTTACTTTCATTTTACTGAGAACTAGAGTTGGCAAACGGGCAAGGTTGGTTAACCCATCAAAACAGGCAACTTATAAGTGCGAGTCATAACCGCCCGGTCTGGTTGTCAGGTTGACCTGCTAACACTTCTTTGTTTGTTTTTTATTAATATTTTTATGATATAGGATAAGTATTCGAATACCTCATGGATACGCTTTAGGCGAGTTTCAACCTGTTTACTCGGTTGTCAGTATAAGCGTGTAACACAATTTGAATGACCAGTTTTCATATAAATAAGTTGAAAATGTCATCTCTTCTTAGAGGACATAAACTTTGCCTAAAGCCCAACAACTCCCTTCAGTTGCATTCTGAACCTTTTACAGTCATTAAATCTATATATTCTGCATGATGAACTTGTAACATCTGGTTTTGGTCATGATTCTCAGAAATTCATTCATGCAATCTCTCCCACTCCGGCGTCTAGCATGTCTTCTGCTGAGATATCTGTCAAGCCACCGAACACTACTTTATCTCCATATACATATGTGGAGAAATCTGCTAACACTCACGAAGCAGGAAAAAGGTCTGCTGATGATGCAAATGATTCACAGTATTGGCGATATGATGTGTCCAAACGACAAAAGGGTGGAGGTGATGACTCAGAGAAGTTGTGTTTCAAATTTATTACTTCTGGTTCTTGTCCACGAGGAGAAAAATGTCATTTCCGTCATGACATGGATGCTCGAGAACAATCTATGAGAGGTGTATGTTTTGAGTTTTTAAATAAAGGAAAATGTGAAAAAGGTGAAGATTGCACCTATAAACATAGCTTACAGGAAGAACGAAGCAGGTTAGTGTCTAACTATTTATGTAAAGCATTAAAGTTTATTTTACAGTATTAACACATGTTTGTATGTTATATTTTAGATCAAGGGAATGCTGGTTTTGTTTATCAAGTCCGAATGTGGAGTCACATTTAATCACAAGTGTTGGTGAAAACTGCTACTGTGTGATTGCTAAAGGACCACTGGTTTAAGATCATGTACTCATATTACCTATTGAGCATCTTCCCAACACCCTCTCTTCACCTCCAGAATGTGAAGTGGAGCTGGTTAAGTTTCACAACAGTCTCAAAGCCTATTTCAATAGCCATAAAAAAGAAGTCGTGTTCTTTGAGTGGGTGTACATAAAAACGTCTCATGCAAATCTGCAGGTAAACGATAATATGTATCCATATCATAAAAATATGGAGTCAATTTTGTCTGTTGTGAACGTGAGGAGTTTATGCTTTTTTAATATTTTATCATTGCAGGCGATCCCTATTCCTGTAAATAGAGCATCAGCTGTTCAGGATATATTCAATTTAGCTGCTGAAAAGTTGGGATTCAAGTTTATGGTATCAAAATGTAAGTTGGTAGTTATTATTGCATCCATAATGCTAGTGTTGTAGCTTGATATGCATAAACTTATAGCATTTGGAAACCTTTCTGCCGTATGTAGTGCAATTAATTATCTACCAGCAAAAACATTGAAATGAAGTAATCTGATGGACCATTAGTATCTATTTATGGGGCTAAAATTCCACTAATTATATGTCTTTGCTGTTTTGAGTATTGATATGATCTATTGATTGCAGGCGACCAGAGTTCTGAGGGAAGAAAACTACCGCGTGCTCAGTATGACGGAAAATGTAGTTTATTCTATGTGGAACTCCTGGAGGTACAATATTATCACATCCAGTTGAAGAGAACGAAAGTTCCGGTTCAGTTTGGCCGTGAGGTGGGATATTAATATTCTGCTGCATCAGTTTCTGTTTGCGTTTATTGTGATTACTGATTGGAACAAGTTCTGGGTGTGATGTGTTTAATCTCTGTGGACTTTTGCTTATTGCAGGTCTTGGCAGGCTTGTTAAATATGGCAGATAGGGCGGATTGGCGGAATTGTAAGCTTAGTAAAGATGAAGAAATAAAATGGCTGAAAGATTTAAGATTAGTTTTGAAGAGTATGATCCGAATAGGTGATTTCCATGTTATGCTGTATGATGTCCCAAGTTGAATAACCATAATTTTACATTTAGGACATGCTTCTGAGTAGAATGAAGCTTTTATAACTTGACGTGTGTACGAGCTTGTTAAACAATATCAAATGTTGTTGATCTGATATTATTAACCCATCCACTAGCTCTTTGTTTTGTCAGTCTGAATTGGCACGAAATTCTATTTATCTTTTCAATAAAAGTGTTTGGTAAGTTAATTATTAAATGTAATTATAAGATGTAAAATGGCGTAAAAGGACATATACATAATTATAAACAAATGTTTAGAGGGTATATATAATTTAAAGTTTTAATATAAAATGTTTCATGAATCCTTGTATTTGTGTATATTTTGAAACAAAATTGTTTAACACTCAATACTCAGTCCTACTATTTATTTTGAAGAATTTATAAAGGAACAACTATTACACCATCTTTAACATTTGGTAGTACTGTTTGACACTACCATTCATCTCCAAAACTGTGTATATTTTATAAAAAGGTGAGTTGCTGAATCACATGGTAAAAGGTGAAGTTACTAATCACATATAAAACGTGAAGTTATCTGAATATAAACTTGGTACTGAATTTTTTATAAAAAAGTGACTTTATTTTGCTTGACCTATATAACATGCATCTGGGGTATGTTATCGAGCCAAGGTCCTTGGGGGTACAGCCTCCACACGAGGATGTGATCGGCTGGGTGGCTTGGATTCGAACCTTTGTGACTAATGGGCGACTCTCTCTTTCGCTTAAGTATCGGTGAGCTTATGGTCCTTTAGTGAGGACTTATGGTCCTTTCTCGTTTGAACTTGAAACCTTGCACAGGCCTTGAGCCCATTTGATTGCCAAGTGCTTGTTTGGCGTTGGCTTTTGAGCTCTCTAAAATTTTTTAAATCGTTAGCGAGTTTCGTTAAAAATAATATTTTTAAAATAAAATTGATTTGGATAACATTAACTTCAAACAAATACTACTAAATAAAAAAGTTGATTCAATGTTTTTATTTTAAACTTTAAATTCTCGATATACTCAAATATTTGTTTACATGTAGAGTAAAGTCCAAAATACAGTGGTTTGTCATGTCTCTTTACATCCCTAAACTTTTTTGGCACAAAACCATCCCCTGTTAGTAAAGTTAATACACTTTAAAAAATCGGTCGATGAGGACTAACGGTGCAAATATTTCTCCGTTATCTCTAACGGAAGGAGAATATTTCAGTCCTTAGGACTAACTATGCAATTTATTTTCGAATATAAATTGCATCGTTATCCTCCACCACCATCACCGCCACCTACCACCTCCACCGCCACCTCCACCCAACGCCACCACCCTCTCCTCCACCACCACCTCTCATTCTCTGGGGTCTATCTCTATAACTTATCAATTTTCATCACAAACTCAAACGAACTCCAAAAGTAAGACAAACCCATTTCAATTCAACTACCGAACCCTAATTCCACGATTTCAAACCAATTAAACCCTAATTTGGTTTTCCCAATTTACCATTTAAACCCTCATTTCAAAACCCCAAATTTCAACATCCTAAACACTAAATTAAACCGAAAATTAACACAAATCCATTTCAATTCCACTACCCAAAACCCCAATTTCACAGTTTTCAAACCAGTTAAACCCCAATTTCTATCATCAATTTTACTAGGGTTAGGGTTTCAATTTCAATATCCCCAATTTTCACTCGCCGTTGAAATCCCATCAATACCCATCACCCAAACACCCTCCAAGATCAATCTTGAAGAAATTGTGGTATCAATCGATGAAGAAATTGTGCTAAAAAAAATCGACACAAATCAAACACCTTATCTCCTTACTTTTTCTTCATCTGCAAATCCCAATAATCATTCACAGTGGGTGTGATTTGACGGCGATGGTGGACTGATGGTGGCGATGGTGGTGATTTGGCGGTGGTGTGTGTTGCTGGACTGATGGTGGCGATGGTGGTGATTTGGCGATGGGTGTGAGTTGTGATGTTTTAGTGGAGTAAAATTAATTAGTTATGATATTGTTTGGTAAGAAATTTTGTTGGTGGTGATTTTGTTCAAGAATTGAAGAGATAAGAACTAAAATGAATGGACGTTATTTTGTAATGAATGTGGATCTGTGATGAATGTTATGTGGAATAGAAAGATGTTTGAAAAGACTAAAATTGCCACCTAACGATATAATTTATTGCATCGTTAGTCTAAGAACTAACGGTGCAAATATTTTCTCTTCCGTTAGGAGATAATAGAGAAATATTTGCACCGTTAGTCCTTATTAACCGATTTTATTAACGAGATGGATGTATTTGTCGCCAACTTTCTAACAGACGAGATGGTTTTGTGCAAAAAAAAAGTTTAGAGATGTAAAGTGAGGCGAATGACCAGCGAGGATGTATTTTGGATTTTACTCTTACATGTATGAATATGTCTTTTTATGTCATTTTACATCTTATAATTACATTTAACAACTAACTTACTACACTTTTATTGAAAAAAAAGATACGTTTGTTTCGTATTATGATTTTACGATTCTGATTTCTGTTAGTTTTACGGTAATAACTTAGCCACTTTTGCAATACTGAAAGTTCAGTGTTATAGGCTCAAACATGATTTGTGATCGACTCTGTTAGTATTTAGTTTTTTAATGAATGAAAGAGAAAAGAAAAGCTTTTGGGCTTTAATATCTTAAACCTATATATGTTCGCATAACTTCGTGTTCCTCTACGTTGTCTGCTTCCATTATCTTATGTGTTTATCCGTTAAGAAAAATATAAATATTTATGAGAAACTTAAAATAGATTAAAATAAAATAAAAAGTTTTAAAAACTTAAAAAAAACTCCACAACATATAAGACGTTAGTGTGTACAAAATTTTTGAAATGAGTTTTTCTAAATGTATATAATTTTGTGGTCAAAAATTCGTTTTTGCATCCAGTTTTTTCGTATATATATCAGAATCTATTGTGCATCAATTTTCTTTTTAAAAAATTCAAAATTAAAAAAATTTCATTTACATTTTTTTTATGCACCAACATCTTTTATAGTAGGAAAAAATTTGAGAATTTCTTAGACTTCTTTACATATATGTGTCTTTTTTATAAGATCTCTTCTCTAGAGTTTATGTCCATACATGCTTTTATATAATTTACACGGTTATCTTTATTAATTGAGTAATGCTAGATCCACTCATAAAATTCATACAAAAATCTGTTTCGTTGACGTATCGTGGTGATTGATCGTTATTAGCGGCTTCTCTTTCCTCTCTCTTATTAAACGAATCACCGGCGATACGTATCGTGATTGAATTTTGTGTGCGTTTGTGAGTGATTCTAGCATTTAGTTAAATTTACCTCATATTTTGTCATAGCTCCTCTCGGTTGACACACACCCGCATAAAATGTATGTATACACTAGGGTCGTGAGCATTAGGTCGTTCCGACCCGCCCGACCGAATCCCGACAAGCCCGAATCCCGACAAGCCGACAAACACAAACCGAGTCCCGACCGATTAAGATCGGTTTTGTTTGTTGTTTTTGTTTTCGGCCCGTCAGGACCGATCCGACAAGCCCGAATCCCGACTAAGCGGAAAACACAACCGAGTCCCGACCCGTTTGAGATCGGTTCGGTTCGGGACATGATTCGGGACTCGGGATCGGGGCGAAGATCGAGAATCGGTCGATTTTCTCACCCCTAGTATACACACACTTTTGCAATTAGTTCAAACATGTTTTTTTTCATTCAGTAGTTGCATGTAAGATGAAATCTTGCATGGGATGGAGGAAGAATTAATTAATAAAAAGTTAAAACATTACTTGTAAGATATAACATAATTAGTTGGTGATACGTACACACCTTGTGCTTCTATTATCAAAGTTTTAGGGCGTGCTTGGTTAGGGGTTAAGGGGTGGGAATGGGTAAGGATTCGTGCACATCACAAATAATATTGTGTTTGGTTAGGGAGGGTAAGGGATTGATTACGTCTTTGGTAATGACCCATTATAGAATGAATTGAGGGTAAGTGATTGATTACCCACTTCACTCATTCCTTCGCATTCCTTTTCCTTTCCTTTCTCTTTCCTTTCCCCACTTTGAACCAAAGCGGGCCTTACTCTTTCTAACAAACCATGCTATTTGATAGACTATAATCTATTTTGAAGTCCGACTAGTTTACATGAAATGGAGCTGAAAATGCCATGAAACTATAATCAACTAACATTAACTATATCTTATTGAAAGATTAAAGGTATGTTTGGCAAAATGAGTTGGGGCTTGAGCTAGAGCTGGGGCTGAGGCTTATATTATAAGCCGAAACTAGAATTTATATTTTATAAACTTGTTTGGCAAATTAGTTTAAGTTGGGCCTTATTATTGTAAATTACTAAAAAAAACATATAATTAAATTAACATATGTATATATTAGATATTTTTGTAGGTAGTTAAGTAATTTAACATACTATAAGCTCTGGTCTAAAAAATTTAGCCTCATTTTGAGATTGAGGCTTATAACTTCAAAGAAGGCTAATAATATAATATCTTTAAGCGAGAACTTATTATTATTTGAGCTTATTTTGAAATTTAAGCCCGTAAGCCTTATATAAGCCCCTTCCAAACATATTCAGATACCTTAATCTATCATTGAGCTTTTCTTAATACAAGAGTGACATGAGTTAAGTGTAATGATAATAAAGTTCTGAATAACATATATATATTTTCATTAGTTTTAGTGATGCTTCAGAGTGAGATGAGTTAAGTGTAGCTAAAATGAGTCCGGTTGATAGCCAACCACCAGTTTTAGATTTGTCAGCAAGATTTCCTTGGAAGTCTAGCGATGCTTCATTATCATTGTCCGCATGGGAAATAGAAGATGCCTGATAAGATTTAAGCATGAATTAATTAGTGACATGCACAAGTGAATATAGTATAAGCTAGCTTGTTCTAGTCAACACTTACCATTTTTTAGGTGTGCGTGATGGTGATGAGTTTGAGGTGTTGGATTATGATTATTATATAGTAGTCTGATTTGAGTAACTATGTGTTGAGTGGAAAATGTAGCTGGCAGAAAAGCAGGATTTCAGTATGTTTGGTTCACTATTTAACGGTTTTGGTAAGATGAATGTAATCTAGTAACATTTGACACCTTTGTGAAGCTTCATACCACCTTTTTAGATCAAATATTGTGTGTTGAACAGATGCCGCTCTAATCCATATACGTTACTTTCAAGTTGCATTGATATCAGGCTCATTACATATGATGCACCAATTATTATCTCTCCAAGAGTAATTAAATCCCTCTTTCCAGTCTCCGGGTGAGAAGTTTAAGCGCAGATACTAGATTACACACCTATCATCTTAGTATATGGTTGAGACTGACATTATGGTACTCGTTTAGGAGATGAACAACCACTAAACCTTTTTAAGTGGCCGATAAAGGTTTAAGGGTCAAAATAAGCAACTGTGTAAGCGGGGAACGACTCACGTTTCGATTATCCCGCAAAACTTATTATCCCGCAAAACTTACTTTCTAGGATTTCTTGATTTAGGTTGTTAGTGTTCAAAAAATATCCGTATTCGGATATCCGAAAATTTGATCAAAATTTATTAAAAAGTTTTTATGAAATGTCAGTTTTGAAACTCATATAATTTTTTTTAAAAGATTATAGATATACTGACATTCGGATATATAAATTTGTTATCCGAATTGAAAAAACTTAGCTAAAATATAGGGTTAACATAGAACCATCATCGCAAATTTCAAATATCCAAATTTGTAAAATAACTAGTTGACAAATCCCTTAAATTAGATAATTTCACAACACAAAATTATTGTCGAAAATGTCTCAAAGAACCATGAGACGACTCTGATACCGTCATAATCGTATTTACCTATTTGAAAAATCTTTATCTTTTAGATAACTTTGTCTAAATTCATGCGGCAACTGTTTGCGAAAGTGATTTCAAACTTGTAGAAAAGATGACCTTCCAATGACAAAAAAAAAAAAAAACGAAAACGAGACCGCAAAAAATCAAAAATTGAAAAAGCCAAACTGAACTTTTGGTGTGGGGTTTGGTTTTAAAAAACTTAAAATCGAACTTTTGGTTAAGCAAAAACCGCCTCAAGATTTTTTTTTCACCGGGTCATATCCTTATAGTTCCAGTATGTTATGGGTCTTGTCCCTCTTGCCTAACTCCATTAGTTTTTTTTTTCTCGTTAAATGTATATTTGAACACGTAAGATATCAAAAATGCCTTCACTTTATTACTCCCTTCGTCCCACATTAAATGTCAATGTTAACTTTTTAGAGTCTTTCTTGTTCAACATTGACTGTAAATATTTTTATTTGTGCTATATAATACATGATAAAAATTGTACCAACGAAAATTCATTTAAAACTCAATCCATTCATATATTTCGCATCAAGTATTATATAACACAAATAATAGAATCTAAGATCAAAGTTGAACAAAAAAGACTCCAAAAAATCAAAGTGGACACATAATATGGACGAATGTATTATTATTATTATTATTATTATTATTATTATTATTATTATTATTATTATTATTATTATTATTATTATTATTATTATTATTATTATTATTTTTATTTTTTTTTTTTTTTTTTTTTATATATATATTTTTTTAAACATCACTTTATTAAAAACTCAAAGTTTACAAAAATTAGTGGGAAGCGAGAAACCAACCTACCCACCTCTGAAGAATAAGAAACTAATGTCGATTAAAAATGTGACCCCAAGACGAGCCCCGATGTCTTGAGTCGAGGAGAAATGTCGAATACGCTTTAGTAAGGTTCTGACCTCTTCTCGAGTTCTCCAAAGAAGAAAAGGAAAGGGTGGAACCCGTATCCGATATCTGCGCATTTAACCTCATACTTGACACGTTTACCGTGCGGCCTCACTAACCGCCATACGGCACAAAATCAAGCAATCCCGATTGGGTCAAAGGAGACGAACCGATGAAGGTCAACACAAACATCACGCCCACCATCCCGAGAATAAAGCAATATATCACCGGTCGCAAGGATGCATCCATATCTCCATGAAGCCCAATATCCACCTCCTTACGGCGTAAATCCGGATCGAGCATATATCAACAAGGACATCACGCACAATGTTATGCCGATGTTTAATGCCGACAATACCCAGCACATGAAGCTGCGTGATCTCCATAAATATCTCGGTAAAACCTTAGAACATGCCGAGCACGGTACTGAGCGATAAAGGGAACACCGATCGATAACACAACACACAACGATAAGTCCCGGCGTTCATAGTTTGTCCCAATCCGGATATAGGAGCCACCCTAAGCGATCGAGTATGATCCTCCTTTAGTGAGCTCCATAACGCCACTGTCGAGGAGATAGATGGAGCGTAGATTCAACATTTTGGGTAACCCGATCAAGTATATATCGCCAATTTCTTCATAAGTTTGGGGCGTGACCTCGCTAGGTTACTCAAAAGGTCAATATCCATCTTAGCATTAAAAGTACATAGAGCATCATCAAAAGAGGGACGGTGAGTCACAATACCAAGACTATGGAGAAGCTTAGTCTGCAGACTAGCGATTGAAGTCTTGAAGCAAGAAAAGCATAGTTCAAAACATCACCGCGAGAATATAAACCAAGCCCCAAAAGCAAAAAGGCGGTGGCAAGTCTCCATTGCGTCACCAAAACCAGCCCGAAGCCGTGACAATACGCCCAAAGAAGAGCGAAGAGCCGCATCAAAGAAACTGGGCACACTCAAAGACCCGAGGTGAACATGTACGCATAGAAAAATATAACTTGAAATACCAAGACATGCACGAGCAACAACAACACATTGGGGTCATTAAGTGTAGCAACCGCCTCCATAAGTTCAATAGTTTTAGCAACCCTATTCGGGACAAGCGCACTACCGAACTCAAAATCCACACAAACCGCCCACCTAATAATTTAACACCATGTGGGGACGTGAAATATTGGGGAAAAACACCTACCGTCGCTTCTTGGGTCCTCACTGTGGCGAAAAACCTCGGTTTATCGACATTGAGGTGTAGGCCTCGACTAGGTCCATCCATCATAATCAACTCTAAAACCTTTCCAACCACCAAAGTATCACCAATAATAGTGCCGTCATCCAGATACCAAGCATGAAAGGAAAGGTTAAAAGAGTCTCTAATTTTACAAGCCAGAGGATGTAACACTAAAGCAAAAAGAAGAGGGCCAAGTGGATCACCTTGTTGCACACCTTGATGAGACCAAAGAGTATGCTCACCATAATATAATCTGGCAGGGCTAGAGTAACAAAATTCAACCCAACGCGACATAGCCGGAAAATGAAGCCGAACCTCCCGCAACATAACAGCCCGATCAACCATGTTGAAAGCGTTCTTAAAATCAACCAACAACATGGAAAGACCAACATCACCCCCACGATCCTCAATCAAGCGGTTCACTGCATGAAGAATTATTATTATTATTTAAGTTTTTAATTTTGTGTTTATTATTTATTTATTTTTATTAGTTTATTTTATTTATTTATTTATTTTTATCTACTCTTGAGACAGAGGGCTTGATGTAGCAAAACATAAATGCGTCAAGTACGAGGATAAGTGTGCAAATATTGGGTATGGTTTTCTCTCCTTCTCATTCACTTCTTTTGGGGAATTAGAGAATGACAAAGGGAGAAAACCATATCGAATGTATGCCCACTTAGCCCCGTACTTGACGCGCTACTGATAACCCTGTAAGATCCACATATACATCAAGCCTTTTGTCTTACGAGAAGGCTTGATGTATAGGAGAAAACCATATCGAATGTATGCCCACTTAGCCCCCGTACTTGGCCTTACGATAACCTGTAAGATCCACATATACATCAAGCCTTTTGTCTTACGAGAAGAGAAAGAAATAAAAATATTAAAAAAAAAGTAAAATAAAAACATAATAGTAATAATAATAAAATTAAATAATAATAATAATAATAATGATAATGATAATGTTTCTCGGCTTCCCACTAATTTTTGTAAATCCTATGAGTTTTTAATAAAAGTGTTGAATAAAAAAAAAAAAAAATAATAATAATAATAATAATAATAATAATAATAATAATAAGGTTTTTTTGCATTTTACGTGTTTTATATACATAAATATACATTTAACAGATGTTGCAAAAATCGTGAATCGGTAGTCGGGAGGTCGACCACCATGCAACGATTAATCGGTCAAGGCGGGATTAATCGACGATTAATCGTTTTGGCATTTCCTGCAAGTTTTGGGTATTTTTGGAGAGCAAACTAAATATCTTAACTGATTACAAGCCTACTATGTTTACAAACCTCAATAAAAGGCTCTAATTCTAATTATGAGGCCCATTGTGCGTTATAAGTGAAATAAACAATCCTGTTAATAGAAATAAGCCGTAAAAACGTTTATTTATATTTTACGATCTTCTAATGTTTTGTCGATAACAAACGTAAAATCATTTTAACGAAACAAATAAAATACGTAATTAGTTTGAGCCTAGTTTTTCTAACACACTTACGTTTTCATATAAAACACTAAAACAAGTATAAGTGATTTTATAATTTAGTATTACATATGTACAACAACTAGTGTTTACATATTTGGGTAAAATATACACATAACTAGTATGTAGTATATCGGGTAATATAAATGGGTAGAAACTTAAGTATCATAACCCATTGACCAAATACATTGAATGTAGTTGGGTACAACCCAAAGTTCATGACCCATATCCATGGAGCTTGACCCATAACCCATTGCATGACATCATGATTATATCATATATGGATAATATCCATAACCCATGGTATTGACCCATACCCATGTGACTAGGTGCATTGCCCTCATAAGATACATTGTATCTAGTAAAAGACCCATGGATCAACCCATAACCCATGGCCCATGACCCATAACCAAAATACCCATGGGTAAAGAGGAGCGTCCCACGGATCCCTAGCTTTACGCTAGACGGATCCCTTGTGGGAGGGATCCGTGGGATCCGGAGAACAGTAGGCATTTTCTCTCTATAAATAGTGAGTCATTTCTTCATTGTTGCTTACCCCTTTTCAAACATACTTTCCTTTGAGTTAAAACTCTCAAACCCCGGATCCAAGTGATCTATGTTTGTATTTTTGTTTTGTGTGATTCTCTAGGTTCCTCTTAAAGGCGAGATCACCACCTTTGAAGTCAAGCAAGCTCAAGTCCATGAGTTGCTATGCTTCCTCATCATCAAGACCATCAAGTCCTCTTGTTGATGGTTCCTTTCTTTCTACTAAAAGTGTAGTGTTGAAGACATTAGTGAAAGATGTCTCAAGTGTCAAGGCGAAGACATTAGTGAAAGGTGTTGATCGTCCGTATTGTAGGCATTAGTGAAGGGTGCCTAGAAGTCAAGTCACAAGACATTAGTGAAGGGTGTCTTGAAGATCTAGTTAAAGGCATTAGTGAAAGGTGCATAATATGTACATTCGATATGGTGTATTTCGATGTACAAGATAGATTAGCATTAGATCCAAGGATATTGATATCCTTGATGATGTTGTAATAAGGAGTTGGTCTCCTTTGGGATTAGTCGTTGGTGTAGTGTTGGGTTGTAGTTCCTCCATTGTAATGAAACTCGGTACTTAGCCTAGTACCGGATAAAGGGTAGGCGACGTTGTGATAGGTGTGGTTCACCTTGGTGTGAAAGAACCCGGTGGTTAGCCTAGTACCGGAAAAAGAGTAGGCGACGTTGTGAAGGTTTCTCCACCATAAGGAGTCGGTGTTGTGTAGTGATTACAAACTCTCGAGTAGGTGACTCGGGGAGTGGGGTAGGGCAAGGAAGGTGTTCTTGTAGCCGAACCACTATAAATACTCGTGTTGTGGTTTTGTGCTTCTTACTCTTATCTTTTCATTACATATTTATACTTCTATATGTTGGTTTATCAACATCCAACACACATCCAAATAGATTGACATAAGTCTATCTAAATAGTTTAAAACAAGTTTTAATTGGCAAAACTATTTAACCCCCCTTCTAGTTTTCCACAATTGGCATCAGAGCTTCGTTACCAAGTTTCTTGAAGTATATTGTACTTTAAAAACTTGATACGATCCATGGTTAATTGAAAACTACAAAGAAGGTTTTTTCATAAAAACAAACACCATGTCTTTTAAAACTCTTTGTTTGTATGTTGATTAAATGACAACATTTTTCTTAATATTTATTATTTCTTTTCACTAATCCTCTTTGTCATGTTGATTAGTCAAAGCTCATACCTACCAAGCCTTTGGAATCGCTTGGTAACAAGTATACCTTCCCTAAGAAGGTATCTTAAACACAAAGGAGCTGGAATTGTCTCATCGACATTTATGTGTTATTTGTAAAGACATTCCTAAGTGCATTAGAGGTAAGATTTTCTACTTATCCCTAAAATGACATTAGCTTGATAATTAAGTATGCCTACATAGGTATTTATATGATTATCTTTTGTGCATATACATGTATTACATGAAGCTTCGTTAGGAAGCCTTTTCTCACATACGTGTTATTTTTTCGTCTAAAGTCGTGGTATATAAAACTTGTGTTTTATTTCATTTAATCCAAAAATCATATCTTTCTAATAATAAAACAAAACACAAATCTCAAAAATTCCTCCTTCCCCATAAATAAACCATCCGTCGACCCTTCTATCAAATCCCCACTTTTTCAAATCTTCCACTTTCAATTTTTTTTACTCTCATTCAAAACTCCATCTTCATCTTCATCTCATCTCATCTCAAACCGAAACCAAGAAGGTTCGTCATCAACATGGTTTACACCGCTCTCTTGGGGTTGTATACCCAATCCTTTGTCTTCATCTCATCCCTATGACGAAGTTCTCTTATGGAGACATTTACTTTGTTTTGTTAATCTACATTGGGGTTGTATACCCAATTCTTTGTATCATTCTCAGCATTGAAATGAAATATTACTAATAGTCTAGTTTATCTAGGTTATTATTATCATAATGTGTTTACCATTTCTTTTGATTTATTTCATTCTCTCGTGATACATTAGAAGCCATGTATGCATGCTAAAAGAAAATGTAGGCTAAAACACATATTTTGGTATAAAACTATAAGATCTAAAACCTATTTTTTTATCAAGAAATCGTCATTACTACTGCATCCACGGATCCCCGAAGATATACTAGCGGATCCGCATGAAAGGGAACCGTACTCTGGATATGAGTTTTTCATGCAAAATAAAACCACTTTCTTTCTAAAAGTAATATTCCACTAGAATGTCAAAACCTTAGGTGAGTTAAGTATCATTGTTGTTAAAACCATTGTTAATAAAAATCTAGTAAAAACGTTAGATAATCATTGGTTGACCACAAAACATCACTTCCTATTAACCCATCCTTTCTATAGGTTCAACTATGTCGCATGAATATGAGTTTGATTTTTCACTCACTAGCGTCTACACTCCGAACATCTCCTTGAGCCCAACACACCGCAATCATGTCCGTGGGTTCAATAATCTCGAAAACCGTCACTTCCACGAAGGACGATTGTAGACACCTCTCTACAATTCGAAGAAGGTATCAATACCTCCTTCCGAGCCATAGGACTAGAATGTCTTCTCGAAATCAATGAGAAGATATGTCCAAGGCTCATAATGGAATTCTTCCGTCAAGTTGAACTCGATTCGTAAAGAGGATCGCTCTCATCTCTTTGGTTTTGGATCAAAACCAAAGTTTGTTTTAACCCTTGGGCAATTTCCTCACATCCTCCGGTTCAAATCATGGACAATGTGCCTTCACGAAGATTGGTCTCTTGATTCTCTCTTCAACTTTCGTGAAGAAAATAGTCCATATTGTTCACACATACCTCCCGGAGGATTTGAATCGCATAATATGCAAACCTTGACCATATTACTCCGATCCAAACATTATCTTTACGGGACATTCGAGAAGAGTACAAACCTCTTGCACTCATTCTACGTGAAAATGTTTGAGTCTTAGGAAATCGAAATCCTTCCCGCTTGTTGTGCTCACATAATGTATTGTTTGCTAACACAACAACCATACAATCTCGCCTACTTCTTCGCAAGGCGAATTGTAAATCTTCAAGGCTCCAAGAATAAACTCATCCCTTATGGAATGTTCTTGACGCGCCTCTATCATAACGTCATGCATTTTCATCCTCAATTTCAAAGTCCATTGTACGTACTTGTGAACAAGATGATGGAACCGCTAAACACATCTCTCATGAAGACTTTCTTCATTCTTGATTCCACCAACACTCATCAACTATTTGATGATCCTTCTAGCGAAAACGCTCAAGGAACTTAGTAGTCTTTCAAATAGGATAAATCCTTTTGTACTCATGCTTTATCAATGTAATCCAATTTTCTTCATGAAATAAAACATCTTACATTTGATATCTTAGTATTAGAACCTCTTAAACTAACCTTGGAATATAATGCATTGTCAAAATCATTGCATACCTTTAGTAAAGGTTACGCTTAGCGATAGACGGATCCCAAAGTTTGTGCTAGACGGATCCCTACTCTTAGGGAACCGCGGGATCAAGCAAATGTAAAATGCAATTGCAAACATTGTATTTCAAACATGTCCTTAGAACACCTCACACTAAGCTAGACATAGTGTCTTAAGGAAAATTAAGTCCTTATCAAGTTAAGTAGATCCTTCCTACTCACACATAACTCACCTAGATCATAATCAAGACGCTTGTAAATCTATCGTTTCACCTAAACCCATTACTCTTCCGCTCTCAAGATCACTCATCATTTCTCACATGATCCATCATATCTAGCTTTATAAATCTTTCGATTATGGAAAAATTGATCATAATCATCCTTACCTCAAAATTGGTCGAAATTGATCAAATTCTAGTTTTTTCCATTTTAAGCCTTTAGGATATTCTCCAAAACATTATCCTAAGTCACTATTTGATCTCTAGGATCATTTAGCTCCACTTGACACTCTCAAAATCTTTAGTGTCATCTTTGTTCATTCATTGGTACTTATGAAAGTTCCAATCTCTTCCATAAAAGGCAATCATTAGCTACATAACTCATTACCCTCAAGTACTTAAGCACCCCTTCATTTAAGACACTTAGATAAACTGAAACACTCAAGAAGAAATAGGCATTAGACCTTACAAACATCATTGCTATCTTTTCTTAGCTGGCGATAGATCGATCCCTAGGATTAGCCTAGGCGGATCCTCGTTGGAGGGAACCGTGAGATCCGTATGATGACTCATGCCAACTCTAGCTAGAACAATCATTTCAAGCTCATCTTTCTAACTTAAACATTCCATCTCATCTTAAATGAGTTCCTAGATCAAGACAACTCAAGTTGACTCTTGTGCATGTTAATCATCACATTCCATTGAATTTTAGTGGCTTAAGTCTTGAATGCACTTGCCAAATCCCTTAGTTTATAAACCACATTGTTAGGACTTCTAAAGTCATCATCTTCATCCTCATTTTCAGAACTTAGAAATCTTTACAAACTTCTTGAAATCATCCCATCACGAGGAAAACTCCAAGTAGCAACTTATCCACCAAAGAACCACCCAAGAAAATTGCTCGTGTTGTATACGAAATCTCTTCAACCGAATCATCTCCGGTCAAGTCCACAAATGCAAGGATTTCTCCTCCACCAATCAAACCAATTCCTAAAAGGATAGTACCCATAAAACTACCTATGCCAAACACCACCATACCTCCTAGGCTAAACAATCCCATCTCCACTAAACCATCACTATTGGTTCCTAGAGCTATCTCATTCACAACTCCACTATCATCACCACACCTCTACAATTTAGAGGATTTGCCTCTAGGCCGTCTCATCCTCCTCCACCGACAACATTTTCCTCATTAGGAGGAGTAATGAAGCTGTTAATACAAATAAGCGTAAAAGCGTTTATTTATATTTTACGATCTTCTAATGTTTTGTCGATAACAAACATAAAATCATGTTAACGAAACAAATAAAATACGTAAATGGTTTGAACTAATAGTTTCTAACATATTCACATTTTCACATAAAACACTAAAACAAGTATAAGTGATTTTATGATTTAGTAATACATATGTACAACAACTAATGTTTACATATTTGGGTAAAATATACACATAACTAGTATGTAGTATATTGGGGATTATAAATGGGTAGAAACTTAAGTATCACAACCCATTGGGCAAATACATTGAATGTAGTTGGGTACAACCCAAAGCCCATAACCCATGGATCTTGACCCATAACCCATTGCATGACATCATGCTTATATCATACATGGATAATATCCATAGACCCATGGATCAACCCATACCCAAGTGACTAAGTGCATTGCACTCAAAGATACATTGTATCTAGCCAAAGATCCATGGTTCAACACTTCAACCCATGACCCATGACCCATAACCAAAATACCCGTGGGCAAAAAGGCGTTCCACGGATCCACGGCTTTGTGCTAGCGGATCCCAGTGGAAGGGATCCGTGGGATCCGGGAACGAGGGATTTTTCCTCTATAAATAGTGAGCCATTTTCTTCATTATTTCTCACCCTTTCTAACACACTTTCTCCACAGGTTAAATATCACTAACCTTAGATCCAAGAGATCTATGTTTGTAGTTTTGTTTTGTGTGATCTTTTAGGTTCCTCTTAAAGGCAAGATCACCACCTTTGAAGTCGAGCAAGCTCAAGTCCATGAGTTGCCAAGCTTCCTCATCATCAAGGCCACGAAGTCTTCTTGTTGATGATTCCTTTATTTCTTCAAAGAAGAGTAGTGTTGAAGACATTAGTGAAAGATGCCTCAAGTGTCAAGGCGAAGATATTAGTGAAGGGTATCTATCGTCTATAGGATAAGCACTTGTGGTAGGTGCTAGAAGTCAAGACAAGAAGCATTAGTGAAAGGTGCTTAGAAGTCAAGACTTGAAGCATTAGTGAAAGGTGCTTAGAAGTGAAGACACAAGACATTAGTGAAAGGTGTCTTGTAGATCTAGTCAAAGGCATTAGTGAAAGGTGCCTTAGATGTACATTCGATATGGTGTGTTTGATGTACTAGATAGATTAGCATTAGATCCAAGGATATTGATGTCCTTGATGATGTCGTAAAGGAGTAGATCTCCTTTGGGATTAGTCATTGGTGTAGTGTGGTAGTAGTTCCTCCATTGCAATGGAACTAGGTGCTTAGCCTAGTACCTAATAAAGGGTGGCGACGTTGTGAAGGTGTAGTTCACCTTGGTGTGAAAGAACTAGGTACTTAGCCTAGTACCTTGTAAAGGGTAAGCGACGTTGTGTAGGTTTGGTTGACCTTGGGTGAAAGAACTTGGTGGTTAGCCTAGCACGGAAAAAGGGTAGGCGACGTTGTGAAGGCTTCTCCGCCATAAGGAGATTGGTGTAGTGTTGGGATATGAAAGTCTTTGAGCAGTTAAAGTCTTTGAAGATTAATCAAAGTCTTGCTAAATGATAAAGTCAAAATCGCATATGAAGTCAAAGTACGCAAGATCAAAGAACTGTTTTATTCGTTTATAGAAAGTCTTGTAATTCTAGAATATTCTATGTTAGATTACTTGACGTACAATGATACAATTTTTAAATCGACTAGGGTATCCTTAAGCCTATAAAATGACCCCTAGATTGGCATAAGATGTATGTGATTTATTAGAGTTTTAGAGAGAAGTTCAATATTATTAGAGTTGTTAAAGATCTGCATAATAAGCAGAGTTAGAGTTATTAATAAAATCGTTTATAGTTAAAGTTATTCTTCTTAGCTTTGTTAAGAAAATCCCGCATACTTAATAGAGTTTGCTCGGTGTTTCTCTGTTAATAACTTAGGATTTATCCGAGGTTATTAAACCTTAACAAGCTATTTACGTTAGTTTGGTTAGAGTACATCGATCCAACAAGTGGTATCGAGCTTGTGTGGAAACTCGACTAAGAAGAAACCTAAAACCTTCTACAATGAAGCTAAAGATGTCGACCGATTACATTCCACCACCTTCCATCACCTCAATGAGGATTCACAGTAATCAAGAAGGCGAATATGACTTATGGTGTATGAAGATGAGGCGATTGCATTGCCATTCTGAGACCATGCTCTATGCAATGTAATTGTCAATGGTAATGAAGAAGTTCGAGAACACAGAGATTCTGGACAACCTAAACCACCCAAAACAGTCCTACCAAAGAACAACATTAAGGAATCAAGAGAAAGCACTCAACATTCTCTTATGCGCCATTCCAGATGGTCATCTTCTCAAGTTTCATGATGCTAAAGATGCTAAGCGACTGGGCTGCTCTCAAGACCAGATTTGGAGGAATGAAGCTTCAAAAGATGCTTGTAAATTCTTTCAAACAGCAGTTTGAAACTTTCCTTGTTGGTGAAAGAGAGTCTTGATGCTACATATGATAGATTTCAAAATCTCCTTAACATGTTGGAATTATACAAAGCACAAGTTTCGAGTTGAAGATGCTAATCTCAAGTTTCTAAGGAGTTTGCCATCTACATGGCATGTGATTGCTACTATGATCGAGGACAACCGGGCTTGGATGTTATGGACTTTGATGATCTCTACAATCATCTTAAGGTGTATGAGCATGAGATGAATGGTCAAACCAGTTTTAAATCTCACAATATTGCTTTTTTATCATCTGAAAAGTGGGGCAGTACTTCCACCAAAAGTACTGCTTCTCCTCCTCAAAGTACTATTGTTTACACCCCCCACCTATGCTCAACAAGCCCCACCAACTACTACCATGCACTCAGATGAGGTTGTGTGCTCTTTCTTTGCACAACAAGCTTCTTTACCTGTCGTTTATGAAGAAGATCTCTCCCAGATTGATGAGGATGCTTTAGAAGAGATTGATATCAGGTGGCAAGTTGCTTTGATCACTGCAAGGATCAAGAAGTACATGAAGAAAACAGGAAAGAGCATTGACTTCAAACCAAAACAGGGAATCACTTTTGACAAATCCAAAATTGAATGCTTCAATTGTCAAAAGACTGGACATTTTGCAAGGAGTGGGTTTGCTAAATATCAAGCAAGCAGGATGACTAAGAAACCAAAGTGAGCTAAAAGAAATCCCCATTCTTGAAACAAAGGCTTTGGTTGCTCAAGAGAATTTGTCGAAGTTGACCGGAGTGAAGAGTTTGATGATGAACCGGTGACTTATTGTATGGTAGCGATGGAGGAAGTAGTTGAAGATTCAATGGAAGAATTGGAATTGGAGCCTTGTTTTTGATGAGGAAGTTGATCATGCCGCTTTGGAACTGGAGATGGGTATGGAGGATTTGTTGGAGCTTGGGTGTGAAGATGATCTGTTCTACTTGCAATGGTAGCTACTTCACCAAGTTCATCTCCTATCTACGAGGTATGCTCAAATTGTCATGATTTCTATCAAAAGCTGCTAAATAATTATGTGTTTGAAAGAGATAATTGTGTTAAGGCTAGGTGAGGTAGTGAGGTTATCAAATAACCTTAGAGTCAATGGAAGCTAAAATATTAACACATGAAAATAATGAAATGGCTTGGGTGAAAAATATGAACAACAGGATTACCAGTTAAAACTCGGTGAATGGAAACTAAAGCGTAAAATTGTGAAATTGAGAAACTCACTAAGGAGAGAGATGATTTGTTAGCAAAGTTTGATGCACGGAAAGAATCAGTCATCACATGTTACTTATGTTCAAAAGCAGAAGAGCATACATTAGAACCGGCTTAGGTTTTGGTATGGACTTTGATAACATAGAAGAAAATACATCTAGTGATCGGGATGAAGGTGATTTTGAGGATGTAACCACTAGTGATGATGAACTCATTAATTATGTAGACACATCTAGTAATGAGGGTTCAATTAGTGAATCACCTCCGAGTATAAGAAAGATAGAGGTTATCATCTTTGTTCCACATCCGGTTGGTAGTCATCAACCCATAAGACCCGATGTTTCACGTTTTGGTGTGAGCAGTCTAGAGTTTAGGAAGAAGCTTATTGGTCAATCTAGGTCCGAAACCCCAAAAAAGCTGTTGAAACAAATTTTCAAAGACAAGCGTACCTTCAGAAAACCTTTTCAAAACAATCTTGCTAAACCTTTTGGGATAATTTTGGTCAAAACCGATTCAATCATTCACCTAGAAGGCACAATAGTTTTGGTCATAGACATAGAAGAAGTCATTTTGTAAGTATGGGTGAAAAACTGTGTTTTGTGTGTTTTAGTCCTAATCATTTAATCAAGGATTGTGAACATCACTCAGAATACCTTAGGAAATTTCCAAAGAACATGTCTACTAACCAGAAACATAGAGAGAACAAACCAGTTTGGAATAATTCTAATAGGGTCAATCACAGTAACTTCTCACCAGATCATAGGTACCCTCATCAAAGAAGACTTTTTTCTAAACCACCAAGCCTTTCACAAGCGGTACCTTCTCAAAGCACCGCTCGGTCAAACCAAGGTCTTGTGAATACCACTGGAACAGAAATCCTAGGAGATCTCATTACTATCAACCTAGAAGGTACTACAATTCACATGGGGATCTAGATCACAGGAACCAAGTGTTAAAGCTGAATGGGTTAAGAGAGAAAGTCTGTGAGGGACAAACAAGTACTTTCAACAAAAAGTGAATCGAGATGTTTTCATAATACAAGAAAAGAGAATGAATTTGCAAAGAGAGTTACGTTGAAAATCCGAAAGTTTTGAAAATCCACATGCTAAAAATCAAAAGATAATTACGGATCATGTTTTGAAAAATAATTGGAAATTACATACTCAAAGAATTTGAGTTTGTAACTCCACAAGGGAACACAAGTTAGTAATGGCTTGGGTTCCTAAAAGAAACTAACTCTCTAAATCTTTGTGCGGGGCAACCTGGAAGAAGAGCTTAAAGATCATTTGATTGTAGATAGTGGTTGCTCGGAAGTATGACAGGAGACAAGGATATTACATTCGATTTTAGATCTATTAGTGGAGGAAGAGTTGCATTTGGGAATGATCCCAATGGAGGAAGAATTCTTGGGAAAGGAACCATTAAAGCGGGACGTATAGATTTTGAGAATGTTAGATATGTGAAGGAGCTCAAGTTCAACTTATTATCAGTCTCTCAAATCATGATAAAAAGCATCTGTGTTATTCAACGACACAAAATGTCTCATCATTTCCTCACGAATTCAAGCACTGTTGATGATAACTTGGTAGTTCTTAGAGTACCAAGAACCAATGATGTGTATAGTACGGACATGAAGAGTCTTCACTCTTATGGGATAGCCACTGTTTAGTGGCAAAAGCAACAAGCGAAGAAGCACATCGCTGGCATAGAAGATTGGGCCATGTAAATTTCAAGAATATCAACAAAGCGGTCAAAGGCAATTTAGTTAGAGCTTTACCTTCAAAGACTTATAAGAATGATCACCCTGTTTGGCGTGTAAGAAGGAAAACAACACAAAGCTTCATGCAAGAAGCTTGAGGAGAGGACAATTAGAGAACCTTTGGAGCTATTACATATGGATTTGTTTGGACTGTTTACGTGGCAAGTTTAAACAAGAAAAAATCTTGCTTAGTTATTCTGAGATGATTGCGAGATTTAGTTGGGTATTTTCTTGGGATTTAAAGATGATACTTTTGATGCTATTCGACATTAATAATAGCACTTGAAAACCAATTGAGACTCAAGGTCGAGGTATTAGTAGTGACAATGGGATGAATTCAAGAACAAGCTTATGGATGAATTTTGTGCTAACAAAGGAATAAAGAGGGAGTTCAGGATTGCAAGAACACCACAGCAGAATGGTGTTGCATAGAGGAAGAATAGGACTTTGATTGAAGCAGCCAAAACTGTTAAAATCGATGCTCTAGGTTGTTTAGACCTTATCTAGGATTATCAATAAGCACAAATAACAATGAACAATATATATATGCACAACGGAATAATCAAACTATCATTGTTATTATTAAGGTTTCTTCGTCATCATCATGTGTTCTACAAAACACATCTACATTTAATCCTAGATGATCAACTCTAAGACAGTTACAATCGAGCAGGATCAATGATCCTGAGGCTAAACACTATATGTCGACATTCACCAAAACCCTAGGCATCCCTTTGGGTTTTCCACACACACACCTTTGGTGTTTACATCTGGACACACTTAAACCTAATTCCTGTATCTCTTTATATGATAAAGATAATAGGGTTACAAATGACTACAAGGGACTAGATAATAAATACTTCATTGACAAGTAGGTCCCTTGTCTTTCTTTGTCTTCAATAGTCCTTCATCTTTCATGTATTTTGTCTTATCAACTTTAAATATAGTTCCCAACAATCTTCCCCTAGTTGATAATGACAAAACCAAATAAGCACAAACAAGTATGTCATGAAAGATAAACAAACTTCCCCTTAAACATGCAATATCACCAAGGATCTTCAAGTTGCAGCTTCTTTGTCGCCTTTCTTCCCCTTTTTGTCATAATCTACTAGGAGAACTGCAAATGTAAGAAACTTTGATCTTGACCATCACAAATCATCACCACACTTCCAATTCAGCCATCTAATGTCTCAAATTACCCACCATGAAGTTTTCCGCAACTAAAAATGAACTTAGACACTAGATACTTAAACCAAAAGTAATAATAATGAATTACAAAAGTAAAAATCTTCCCCTCGAATGATGCATGTAGATGATTAAACGTTGAACAATAAGCTTCCCCCGAAACCCATGTGTTAACCATCTTCTTGATTCTTCAAATCTGTAAGCTCCTTGTAATGATCACTTGTGAAGAAAACCAAATATAACAAACTTGTTGAAGAAGTAGAATAACCCAAACGTATGTCTTATGTCTTGTACAAACCACATGACTCCGAACGTATACCCATGTATAGGGAGACCGCAATCTCTTGAGAATAATCACTGAGCACAATAACGTAACTCCTTCAAGTGTTTTGTCAATTCTTTGTCACAATAAGAATGCACAAAAATAAGAACACGCATCTAAGAAATCCACTTCACCTTCAAATAAGTGATAAATAACCTCATTCGTAATCAATTCTTCAATAGAAACCAAATACGAGCTTTTAAAACTTTTAAGAACAAACAACCAAACTCCTGTGTGTGTGAACCAATCTGCTCTTGTGTGTGTAAACCATCCAAACTTTAAACTTATCCGAGAACCAAAAATCATGTGTTGACCGATATCGAATGATATAAGCAGCGGAAACAATGTATATCGAACAACATTAGCGATGAAAAATTTTCTCGGACAAACAACACTAACCAGTATATACTCATAATGTGAATCACCAATTCTTGATCCACTAGAGATAATCATCCATGACCCATCACATATTCACTATTTCGACCATCTCAATAGTTTAAGAGTAGTGCGAGCAAACCAATGAAATATATATCGAATATAGTAAGTAGAAGCCCGCACTCCATGAACCTTGGTCATGATATATTAAATATTAGCCAATCACAATCGGTACACTGTTTACTACCTTCACAATATCACTTTTGAATCCCATCGATACGGTGGAAACCAAAAGACGAGCAGTGGTAACGAAGAACACTAGCAGTGGTAATGGTTAAACTAGCAGTGGAAACGAGTAGCCCAACAGTGGAAACGAGTAAACATAGCAGTGGTAACTTTCTTGAAGGCAGTGGAAACGAAACATGCTAGCAGTGGTAATGATAACATTAGCAGGGGAAACGAGAAGCTTGATAGTAACTCGAATCGTAGCAATTGTTATCATATGATACTCTAATAATCCAAAGCTGCTTTCATCCAGGGTTAGTAGACTCCAAACAATTATAACCAACTTCCATTGAGAATTTAGAACAAGTATCCACGAAATCAAAGAAGTTGAGATCATAAAAACCCTAAAATTCAACCTTGAAAAATTCTGTCAGCAGCCAACTTTGACAGTAAATAACTTGCGCGTAAAAGCTCAGATCGACGATCCCTTCGGTGGAAAGTTAGATGAATATATAGAGAGCGTCCACTAAAATTTCACCGATCCAACAGTTAACGAAAAGTTATACTGTTTGAAAACGGCTGCAGAAGCATTACGAAAATTTTTTGATTGAATTTCTTCATCTTTTCGTCATTTTCTTCAAGAAACCTTGTAGATCCTAGATATCGAGAGCCACCCGCTCACGATACCACATGTTAAAATCGATGCTCTAGGTTGTTTAGACCTTATCTAGGATTATCAATAAGCACAAATAACAATGAACAATATATATATGCACGTGGAATAATCAAACTATCATTGTTATTATTAAGGTTTCTTCGTCATCATCATGTGTTCTACAAAACACATCTGACTAATCCTAGATGATCAACTCTAAGACAGTTTACAATCTAACAGGATCAATGATCCTTGAGGCTAAACACTATATGTCGACATTCACGAAACCCTAGGCATCCCACGCTGGGGTTTTCACACACACACACCTTTGGTGTTTACATCTGGACACATAAACCTAATTCCTGTATCTCTTTATATAATAAAGATACTAGGGTTACAAATGACTTACAAGGGACTAGATAATAAATATTTCATTGACAAGTAGGTCCCTTGTCTTTCTTTGTCTTCAATAGTCCTTCATCTTTTATGTATTTTGTCTTATCAACTTTAAATATAGTTTCCAACAAGAACTATGCTTGCGATTCACAATTACCTATTCAATTCGGCTGAAGTCGTAAGTAATGCTTGCTATGTATATGAGTATCGGTCACCAAACCACGGATGAAGACACCCTATGAGTTGCGATGGGCAACAAACCCAACATTCGTTTATGAAGCCTTTTGGATGCCCTCTCACTATTTTAAACACAATTGATAATGCAGGAAAGTTTGATGGCAAGTCGAAGAAGGATATTTATTGGGTTATTGTACCCACGATAAGGGATTTAGAGTGTACAATGTAGTCACTAAGAAGATTCAAGATTGTCTTCATGTTGAGTTTTAGAAGATCAAGACAATCGGAAGGGTAAAGGTCTGATTGGATGTTTGATCTTGAAGTTCTAACTCCTTCTATGAACTATGTACACATTAGAGAAGAAAATCAACTTTGTACATGATGTAGAAGACTCACGGTATGTTGTTCATGGAGTTCACATTAGACACGATCTTGGTCACGATGCTATAAAGAAAATCTTGAAGTTCCAACATAAAGTACTAATGTACAAAGAAAGTCTTGATGAACCAAAATCCTCATTATCTGCTGAGGATCAATCTATTCGGGAAGAACTTAATCGGATGCTTCTTCAAGATGTTTTAGCACATTCTTACAGCGATGAACAAAGAAGAGCTTATGAGGCGACAAAGAAAAAGACTAATACTGCAGAATACTCTTACGATTGCTTTGGACAAGACTTTCGACCAAAATCTTCTTTGCACCGATTGATGATATTTTAGAAGATTTGGATGATCCTACCATGCCCGGATTAGAGGCGATGATGAGTTTGAAGATGAAGGCATTTTCTCGATTCTAATGAAGATCTTGATTTAACTAATTTGGATGATACTTATGGAGTTCCACGGTCTCCTATCTTAAGAATTCATAAGAATCATCCTCTTGACCAAATCATTGGTCCTTCTACTTACGGAGTGATGACAAGACACAAAGCTAAGAGTTTTACTAAACCTCATAATGCTCTACTTAGCTTTGTCTATAAGCGAACAGTGAATCATAAGGACCATCAAACATGTCATTTACTTGTTTTATTTCTCAAGAGGAACCCAAGAATATTGCTCAAGCATTGACAAAAGAAAGTTGGGTTGAAGCTATGCAAGAAGAATTGCTACAATTCAAACTTCAAAAGTTTGGGTATTATGTGATCTTCGGATGGGAAGAAAGTTATTGGAACCGGATGGGTTTCGAGTCAAGAGAGATGAAAAGGTAATGTCATCAAGAATAAGGCAAGGTTAGTAGCTCAAGGCTACAGACATAAGAAGAAGGAGTAGATTATGATGAAGTATTTGCTCTGTAGCAAGGATTGAAGCTATTTGAATATTTCTTGCATTTGCTTCATATATGGGATTTCAAGTTTACGGATGGATGTCAAGAGTGCCTTTCTATGGCACTATAACGGAAGAAGTTTATGTAAAACAACCTCCCGGTTTTGAAGATCCTAAACATCCTAACAAAGTCTACAAGGTGGTTAAGGCTCTTTATGGCCTTTATCGTGCACCTAGAGCTTGGTATGAGAGGCTCTCCACATTCTTATTACAACATGGTTACAGGAGGGAGCTATTGACAAGACTTTGTTTATCAAAGAGACAAGAAAGATATCATGTTAGTTCAAGTCTATGTTGATGATATCATCTTTGGAGCTACCAAACAGGTCTATGGTTAAGGAGTTTGAGCGGTGATGCAGAAAGAATTTCAAATGAGTTCAATGGGTGAGTTAAATTTCTTTTGGGACTTCAAGTTAAGCGATCAAAGGAAGGAATTTTCATAAGTCAAGACAAGTATGTATCGACATACTTAAGAAGTTCAATTTTGATGACATGAAGTGCAATCACTACACCTATTAAATCAATTAACTCATTGGGCAAAGATGAAGATGGACACCAGTTGAAGTCAAGTTATACGGATCAATGATTGGTCATCTTATGTATCTTATCGCATCTAGGCACGATATCATGTTTGCGGTTTGTTTATGTGCAAGGTATCAAGTCTCACCAAAGATTTCTCATATGAATGCATTAAAGAGAATTTTACGTTATTTGAAACAACAACCTAAGTTAGGGTTGTGGTATCCCGAGGATTCACCTTTTCACTTGGAGGCTTTTTCGAGATAGTGATTATGCGGTGATAATTATGACGGAAGATCAACAACGGTGGATGCCAATATCTTGGAAGAAGATTAGTTTCATGGCGATGTAAAAGCAGATAATTGCGCAAAGAACATCCTCTCGGAAAGTGAATATGTAGGCTGCGCAAGTTGTTGTGGACAAGTTTTGTGGATGCGTAATCAACTCTTGGATTATGGGTTCAACTTCAAGAATACTCCTATCAATATTGATAATGAGAGTACTATCGTATTGTGAAGAATCCAGTCTATCATTCCAAGACCAAGCACATTGATTAGGCATCACTTCATCAGAGATTGCTATGAGCACATGCTCATTAATGTGGTCAAGGTTCACACGGATGATAATGTGGTGACTTACTCACCAAAGGCTTTGATGTTTCAAGATTTAATCACTTGGTGGTGAGCATTGGCATGATTAACTCTTGAGCTACATTTAAGGGAGGACTATTTAGTTTAGTATAGTCACTGCATTGTTTGAGGAGGATATTTATGTATACTTAGCTTATCTGAGGAATTTGGAAAAATCTTGTTTTTATGTAAGCTTGCTTGGAAAGTCTTGCTTGGGAAAATCTTGCACGTGGAAAGTACTATTTGTCTTATTAAATCTTGTTCCAACGGTAATATTGAGGGTAATTCTACTACCGGTAACATTGTTATTATGGGTGTGATTTTTCAAATCTCACCTATAAATAACTACTCTCCGATTTTCCCTCTCATATTGATATTCTCACATCTTTTCCATATTTCTCTCACCATCTCTTTATTATTCAATTATATCTCTACTTGTGCTTACATACTCAACCATGGCGAATCGTCCTACTGTTTCAAAGCACAACATGGTGGCGAATTTAGACAAGACTGAATTTAATGAGGCTTTTCATGATATTATTGATTATCTCTTTGGGTGCCAATCGGTTATGCTCTTTAGTGGAGCCGGATATAATTGAACCTTGGATTCAAGAATTTTGGAGCTCTGCAAGGATAATATGGAGAATGATGAATTTTATATTAGGGCTACGATTCTTTGGAAGAACTGTGAAGATTTCAAAAGCCTCTATTCGAGAAGACTTATTGTTTAATGATGAAGAAGGGGCTATTCGTTTTGATAAGCGATTGATTTGAGAAACTTTTGGGCACCTTGGTTATGAAGGGTCTTTAAAGAACAAACATTAGAAACAACTATTTTTCCTCAATGGAAGTTTTAGTGCATGTGTTGCTTCATTGTATTAGTGCTAAAAGTACTTCATGGGAGCAATTTGGATCAAACATAGCATCTGCTATGGTGGGATTGGCTACAGATCGTGTTTTCAATTTTTCAAGGCTTATTCTAGATGGCATGCTATCTCACATCACTCATGGATCAAAATGGTTAATGTATCCTAGGTTTATACAAGTTTTCTTGAATAAACAACTTGCTGATGTACCAAAGCCTACAGACTTACTACATGTTATTGTTCAACAAGCAAAGATTTTTACCTTTATGGCAAGAAGAAGTGACTTATTCAGAGGTCAAGACACTCCTTTAACTACTTCTATGATGGAAGTTGTTCAAGTTAGAGCGATGTTGAAGATGATGAAGAAAGTGAAGTACTGCACCGCACGCGTCGCATATCAAGGTCTTGCTTCCCAGTATTGAAATTCAAGAAGATGTTGCAGTTCACCTTCTCCATCTCCACAACGATCATTCACGATTCTCAATCGAGGAACATTCACCAATTCAAGGAGATGCTTCACATACTTTATCCCCGATGATTTAACATTGGATAATTATGTTTTGACAAGGGAGTTAGTCAAATTGCAAAAGACTACCGAGGCTCAAGCAAAGCAGTTAAGAGGTTGATGCTCAAGTATAAAGGTTAAAGAATTTTGTTACGCCTTTTATCAAACGTTATCGCTTTTGGGTTAAGGAAGAAAACAAGCTACCGAAGGCAATTTAAAAAAGAAAAACAAAGGCAAAAGGTTCATAAACCATCTTACGTCCAATTGGGAGGAATTTAGGCGAAAAGAATTTGAAAGAAGATCTTTCATATGATAAAGAACCTCAAGGTACTAAAGATCATGTTATCATTGAAAGTATCAAGAAGAAAGGTCTCAAGATCAAGTCTTGAACAACAAAATCTTGTTTTCATCGGTACATAGACAAGAATTGGTTACACCAAGAGTATTAGACTTTGAAGAGGAAGTCGGTCCTTCAACTATTCCACATGAAGAAGAAAGCGGTCCGTCTCAAGTCATACCAGAGAAAGTCGATACACCTCAAAGAATACACACTGCAAGTGATGATGAATTTATTGCAACTATATTGCATGATTTATCAAAGCCAAGGGAACATTCTTGTTCGAGAGTGCAAGAAGAGGAACAATCAAGAGTTTCTCAACTCGCTATTGATCCTAAGGATAAAGGAAAAGGTGTTTTGGTAGAAGTAAAGAAGAAGAAACTAACTTTAGCACAGATAAGAGTCATTCAAGATGCTTTGAATGAACAAGCGACTAGAAAGATTCAAGAAGAATTGAATGCTAAAGATAGAGAAGCGAAGGAAGTCAAGAGGCTCGAATAGAGAAGCGACTAAGAAGTTGCATGAGGAATTAAATCTTGAAGCTAGTGAACCATTAGAGTCACTGTTCTGTTTCTTTTATGCCTAGAAACCAAATCTTGCTAAAGAAAGGAATGCAATGATGGCTTATTCGAAAAGTCGAGGATATAAAGGATTGCGTGTGAAGCATGTTGATATGAAAAGATTATATGATCTTTGAGATAGAAGCTTATAAGAAGGATGTTGCAAGTATCAAAGATTATAAAGATGAAGCTACTTGAATTTGAGCGAGAAAGAAAGAAAAGTTTAAAAGAAAAGGAAAAGCGAAGTTGAAGATATACGGTTTTCAAAGAAAGAAAAAGTTAAGTTAAGATATGAAACTAGGGATGAACTAAGAAATTATCTCGAATAGTAGATTTTGAATATTCCGAGAAGATCTTGACATGAAGATGAATGATCTCAGTTACTACTTTTGAAGTTGTGGAATCTAAAGATGGAAGTTATCGATGTTTCATAGAGAAGATGAAAGCTTTAGAGTGTTCAACAGACTATGGTATTTATTGCATATCATAGATAGAGTGGATCTATTCTATTTATATCATGTGGTGAAAGATTATTTTGAACATCATCCATCGAAGGAATTGGTTTAGTTTACTTGGAGATCTCACAACCGCATGGGAAACCGATGAACATAGTAGTGATGAAATTTGGAAGAATCAAGAGAAATGGGAAATTGTTTCTTTGGAGATTTTTGAAGAATATGGAGTTCATGTTCTAGAGTGGAAAATGGTACAATGATTCACATGTTTGCAGATAGAAGATATCCTCTTCTGATCGATCTTATGAGGAGGATGCTAGAGCATGGAATGGAAGTCAAGAAGACAATGAAATTGCTTGTATGGTCATCAATTTGTTTATCAAGCTGGACTACTATTGTCGATGATAACGAATAACCGGTATGAGACTTACTTGAATAAATTATTTTTGATAAATTAGTACTTTATTCAAAGTACTATCGATCAAACAGTACTTTAATCAAAGTCTTGCGACTTTTAACCGTTAAGTGATTTTTGAAGAAAACTTTTGTTAAGTAACAAATATTTTGAAACAAACGTTGAATAAATGGTTTTGAGATGATAACATCAATATGTTATCAATCCACCATGTTTACAAAAGGATTGACTAATCCATGAGCAAACGGCTCGATAAAGATATATCAAATCCGCTTTTAGTTGACAACTTGCTAATAAGTTGGATGGTAATCAACTCACCATATCGGTAATGTGAAGAGTTGACTAGCCCACAAGAAAATGGCTTGTGGTAAAGGCGTGGAAAACCATTATATGGTAATTAGTTCACCATGATGAAAGAACTAACTAGTCCGTAAGGGTACGACTTTTGGTAAAGACAACTCAAATCTGTTGATAGTCGATGATTTGCTAAAAATCATATGGTTATTAGTGTACCATGATCTTACACATCAAAACATTTGGCTACTCCGAGTTAATGGCTTTGGTAAAGAGATCTAAATCCATTAAATTTTCAATGATTCACCTCTCACAGGAGTTAACACACCGAAGTGATGAGAATAGTTTGCAACTTAAACCGAATTAATGTACAAATTGTCATATGTTCTTTGAAAAGATGGAGCTTCTTGGATGATCTTTGTAAAGAATATTTTTAAAGATACTTTGACTATGTACGAAACTACAAAGATACAATCCAAAGACAAAGACATAATATGTCCTTAAAGATAAAGGCGATAAAGATAAATTCACAAAGGAACTTGAAGTCAAACAAGTAGAATTCAAGTTAGGGAGGATTGTTGGGATATGAAAGTCTTGAGCAGTTAAAGTCTTTGAGATTAATCAAAGTATTGCTAAATGATAAAGTCAAAATCGCATATGAAGTCAAAGTCTTGCAAGATCAAAGAACTGTTTTATTCGTTTAGAGAAAGTCTTGTAATTCTAGAATATTCTATGTTGCGGTGTTCACCTTCTCCATCTCCACAACGATCTGTTCTCGATTCTCAATCGAGGAACATTCACCAATTCAAGGAGATGCTTCATACTTTATCCCCGATGATTTAACATTGGATAATTATGTTTTGACAAGGAGTTAGTCAAATTGCAAAGACTCCGAGGCTCAAGCAAAACAGTTAAGAGGTTGATGCTCAAGTATAAAGGTTAAAGAATTTTGTTACGCCTTTTATCAAACGTTATCGCTTTTGGGTTAAGGAAGAAAACAAGCGCGAAGGCAATTTAAAAAGAAAACAAAGGCAAAAGGTTCATAAACCATCTTACGTCCAATTGGGAGGAATTTAGGCGAAAAGAATTTGAAAGAAGATGTCATAAGGATAAAGAACCTCAAGGTACTAAAGATCATGTTATCATTGAAAGTCTTGAAGAAGAAAGGTCTCGAAGATCAAGGTCTTGAACAACAAAGTCTTGTTTTCAACGGTACATAGACAAGAATTGGTTACACCAAGAGTATTAGACTTTGAAGAGAAGTGGTCCTTCAACTATTCCACATGAAGAAGAAAGCGGTCCGTCTCAAGTCATACCGAGAAAGTCGATACACCTCAAAGAATACACACCTGCAAGTGATGATGAATTTATTGCAACTATATTGCATGATTTATCAAAGCCAAGGTCATTCTTGTTCCAGGAGTGCAAGAAGAGGAACAATCAAGAGTTTCTCAACTGCTATTGATCCTAAGGATAAAGGAAAGGTGTTTTGGTAGAAGTAAAGAAGAAGAAACTAACTTTAGCACGATAATTTGCTCAAGATGCTTTGAATGAACAAGCGACTAGAAAGATTCAAGAAGAATTGAATGCTAAAGATAGAGAAGCTAAGGATGTCAAGAGGCTCGGAATAGAGAAGCGACTAAGAAGTTGCATGAGGAATTAAATGTCAAGCTAGTGAACCATTAGAGTCACTGTTCTGTTTCTTTATGCCTAGAAAACCAAATCTTGCTAAAGAAAGGAATGCAATGATGGCTTATTCGAAAAGTCGAGGATATAAAGGATTCGGAAAGGTGAAGCATGTTGATATGAAAAGATTATATGATCTTGAGATAGAAGCTTATAAGAAGGATGTTGCAAGTATCAAAGATTATAAAGATGAAGCTACTTGAACCAAGCGTAAAGAAAGAAAAGTTTAAAGAAAAAGGAAAACTGAAGTTGAAGATATACAAGTTTTCAAAGAAAGAAAAGTTAAGTTAAGATATGAAACTAGGGATGAACTAAGAAATTATCTCGTAATAGTAGATTTTGAATATTCCAGAGAAGATGTCGACATGAAGATGAACGGATCTCGATTACTACTTTTGAAGTTGTGGAATCTAAAGATGGAAGTTATCGATGTTTCATAGAAGATGAAAGCTTTAGAGTGTTCAACAGACTATGGTATTTATTGCATATCATAGATAGAGTGGATCTATTCTATTTATATCATGTGGTGAAAGATTATTTTGAACATCATCCATCGTAAGGAATTGGTTTAGTTTTACTGGAGATCTCACAACCGCATGGGAAACCGATGAACATAGTAGTGATGAAATTTGGAAGAATCAAGAGAGCGGGAAATTGTTTCTTGGAGATTTTTGAAGAATATGGAGTTCATGTTCTAGAGTGGAAAATGGTACAATGATTCACATGTTTGCGGATAGAAGATATCCTCTTACAATCGATCTTATGAGGAGGATGCTAGAGCATGGAATGGAAGTTGAAGAAGACAATGAAATTGCTTGTATGGTCATCAATTTGTTTATCAACCGGACTACTATTGTCGATGATAACGAATAACCGGTATGAGACTTACTTGAATAAATTATTTTGATAAATTAGTACTTTATTCAAAGTACTCTCGATCAAACAAGACTTTAATCAAAGTATCGCTTGCGACTTTTAACCGCTTAAGTGATTTTTGAAGAAAACTTTTGTTAAGTAACAAATATTTTGAAACAAAGGTTGAATAAATGGTTTTGAGATGATAACATCAATATGTTATCAATCCACCATGGTTACAAAAGGATTGACTAATCCATGAGCAAACGGCTCGATAAAGATATATCAAATCCGCTTTTAGTTGACAACTTGCTAATAAGTTGGATGGTAATCAACTCACCATATTAGTAATGTGAAGAGTTGACTAGCCCACAAGAAAATGGCTTGTGGTAAAGGTGTGGAAAACCATTATATGGTAATTAGTTCACCATGATGAAAGAACTAACTAGTCCGTAGGGTACGACTTTTGGTAAAGACAACTCAAATCGTTGATAGGCGATGATTTGCTAAAAATCATATGGTTATTAGTGTACCATGATCTTACACATCAAAACATTTGGCTACTCCGAGTTAATGGCTTTGGTAAAGAGATCTAAATCCATTAAATTTTCAATGATTCACCTCTCACAGAGTTAACACACCGAAGTGATGAGAATAGTTTGCAACTTAAACCGAATTAATGTACAAATTGTCATATGTTGTTTGTGTTCTTGAAAAGATGGAGCTTCTTTGGATGATCTTTGTAAAGAATATTTTAAAGATACTTTGACTATGTACGAAACTACAAAGATACAATCCAAAGACAAAGACATAATATGTCCTTAAAGATAAAGTCGATAAAGATAATTACAAAGGAACTTGAAGTCAAACAAGTAGAATTCAAGTTAGGGAGGATTGTTGGGATATGAAAGTCTTGAGCAGTTAAAGTCTTGGAGATTAATCAAAGTATCGCTAAATGATAAAGTCAAGCACGCATATGAAGTCAAAATCACGCAAGATCAAAGAACTGCTTTTATTCGCTTAGAGAAAGTCTTGTAATTCTAGAATATTCTATGTTAGATTACTTGACGTACAAGGATACAATTTGTAAACCGACTAGGTATCCTTGAGCCTATAAAGGACCCCTAGATTGGCATAAGATGTACGTGATTTATTAGAGTTTTAGAGAAGTTCGATATTATTAGAGTTGTTAAAGATCCGCATAATAAGCGAGTTAGAGTTATTAATAAAATCGCTTATAGTTAAAGTTATTCTTCTTAGCTTTGTTAAGTAAATTCCGCATACTTAATAGAGTTTGCTCGGTGTTTTTCTGTTAATAACTTAGGATTTATCCGAGGTTATTAAACCTTAACAAGCTATTTAAGTTAGTTTGGTTAGAGTACATCGATCCAACATGTAGTGTTTACGAACTCTCGAGTAGGTGACTCGGGGAGTAGAGTAGGGCAAGGAAGGTGTCCTTGTAGCCGAACCACTATAAATACTCGCGTTGTGGTTTTGTGCTTCTTACTCTTATCTTTTCATTACATATCTTTATATGCTTGTTTATCAACATCCAACACACACAACCAAATAGATTGAAATAAGTCGATCTAAATAGTTTAAAAGGAAGTTTTAATTGGTAAAACTATTCAATCCCCTTCTAGTTTTCCACAATTGGCATCAGAGCTTCGTTACCAAGTTTCTTGAAGTATATTGTACTTTAAAAACTTAATACGATCCATGGTTAATTGAAAACTACAAAGAAAGTTTTTCATAAAAACAAACACCGTGTCTTTTAAAACTATATGTTTGGATGTTGATTCAATAACAACATTTTTATATATTTTTGTTTGCACTAATCTTCCTTGTCATGTTGATTAGTCCAAGCTCATACGCACCAAGCTTTAGGAGTCGCTGGTAACAAGAATACCTTCCTTAAGAAGGTATCTTAAACATAAAGGAGCAGTGAATAGTCTAAGTGACATTTCTTGTGTCATTTGTAAAGACATTCCTAAGTGCGCTAAAGGTATGATTCTCTTTTTACTTTGCTTGATAATTAAGTATACCTATTTAGGTATTTATATGATTATCTTTTGTGCAAATTACATGTTTTACATGAAGCTTCATTAGGAAGCCTTTTTTTTACATACGTGTCTTATCTCTCGTCTAAAGTCGTGGTATATAAAACTTATGTTTTTCTTTTAATCCAACAATAAAACAAAAACACGAATTTCAAAAATTCCTCCTTCCCTATAAAAACTCCCACCGTCGACCTATCTATCAAATCCTCACTTTTTTTCAAATCTTCCAATTTCAAAAATTTCCTCTCACCCAAAAACTTCATCTTCCTCCTCATTCCATCTCAACCGAAACCAAGAAGATCTGTCATCAACATGATTTACATCGCACTCGTGCTCATCGCCCTAACACTCATCGCACTTGTGTTCCCTATGATGAAGTTCACATATGGAGAAATTTACTTTGTGTTGTTAATCTACATTGGGATCATATACCCAATCCTTTGTATCATCCTTAGCATTGAAATGCAATATTACTAATAATCTTATTATCTTTGTTATTATTTATTTCTTGTGATTTATGTGTTTCGTGATACATTAGAAGTCATGAATGCATGCTAAAAGAAAATGTAGGATAAAACACTTCTCGTGGTATAAAAACTGTAAAACCTATGTTTTATCAAAACTGTTTCTGTTACTACAGATCCACGGATCCCGAAAGTTATACTAGCGGATCT
>CM040243.1:114932270-114958103 GCA_022545495.1 Chrysanthemum lavandulifolium
AACAACTTCTAAATGTTTGAGTTTCACACATGTTTAACACAATCTCTTTTTTCATTTCGTAATTTTTGTTTCCTATTATTTCGATGGTGCGGATCGTTCTCCTCTTTTTATTAGATAATAAATTAAATATTTTTACTTTTACATAAAGTATGTGGGGGTAAAACTAGTCGGAGCTAAAATATATAGAAGCTAGAACTAAAACTATTATTTTTAGATATTTGTTACAGATTACTTGAATGTAGGGTTTATAGCTGTAAAATGAAGGGGAAAAAAATAACAAACAAATTGTTTAAACTTGGATTACAAGTGGAAGCCAAGTGAATAACAAGTTGCGTCCCTAGCTCTTTAGCTCTTTTTAAACTGCAAAATTAATTATTTTGAAAATAACATTTGTGGATATGGATGTGCTAACATTACTATGTATAAATATTTCTTCTACAATATAAAACTCACAAGAATATTTTGCAATTAAAATTTTCGAAAGCTCTAGTCGTTTTTAAGATACCATCCACAAGCTTTTGTTAAACTCTTATAAACTTCGTGTCAAACATTCAAACACGTACAAGCAAACATTATAATTTAGTATTGATATATCATATTTTAGTAGTATGTACACCGTTTTAGAAATTATGTAGTCTTTAATAATAAAGTCATTCGTTTTGACTACATTGGCGAATGAAAAATTTGATCGTGATGGTCAGTTGAAATTATGGATCCCCATTGATCAAGTCTTTGTTGATTCTTGGGTTGGAATTGGTAATGGTAGTGCAATTGTAACTGATACTACTCTGGTTTGACTATTTCTTTTATTATTATTTTTTATATCTTTCCCATCCAATTATTTGTTGCTACTTTTTTAAAAGAAAAAAAGTGTAGCTGATATATATTTATAAATTGACATGCATAAATTGTTCTTGATTCTTGAAAGATGTTATATTAACATGATGCTCATAATATATAGCTACAATAATCATATATGAACTATCATGTAATATTATGTTTAAATTATAAAATTTTGAGATTAAACGTAGTGGTTACCACCGTTATAAATGTCACATCAACATTCACTCTTATCACAAAACATTCGTAATAATTACTGGTAGGGGTCATAAAAGCCGACCCGACCCGAACTCGAATATGATTGTTCAGGTCGGATCAATCGGGTTCAAATTTATATTCTGGTTAATCGGGTCAACTCGAATTGACCCGAATCCTAAACAAGGTCGGGTTCGAGTTTAATATATGTATCTTACTCAGGTTCAGGTCAACCCGAATGACCTGAGTTTGATTTTTTTCTTTCTAATTTTATGTATTTCAAGATTGAACACCAAAGGTGTACCATTTTTAAACGCCCTAGACCCGAACCAGAGTTGACCCGACCCGAATTGAAGCGAACCTGAGCCCGAATTGACCTGACCCGAATTCTATACAAGATCGAGTTCGGGTATATTTTTTGAACCTTGACTCGAATTGACCCGACCCGATTGACCCAAACCCGACCGAATCAACCTGAATAACACCCTTAGTTGCTAGTTATCATCTCCTTTACCATCTATATATACGTCACTTTATACATAACCCACAACAAAGTCACACAGATAGCTTTCACTTCTTTTGTTTAGTGATATGCATAATACCTCTTCCTACACCCGGTCGGACCATCATACAAGTAGTGTGGTATCTTTGTATCAAGATACTATTAGACAATTAGTATGGCCCAAGCCTGATTATGAGTTTGAGTTTGTTAGGGTTTCATGTTATGTGTACATTATATATAGTTAGGCTAATAACAAAACATTTACGGGGGTTTCATTGTTTTACATGATATCAGAGCTTTAGAGGTTACTTTGAGTCGCCACCTCAATGCTACCCCGTCAAACCCTAATTACTGTCGTTTATCCGTACTAAAAGGAAAACTACAACACATTGTTTCTATCATAAATCTCAAACAATAAGGTCTCGTTTCGTTCGTTGTAATCTCACGTAATTGGATGTATTGTAATCTGATTACATTACGTAGGTTGTTTCATTTCCATAATGGATATAATTGTAATTCAATACATTACGTAGGCTGTTTAGTTTATAATGTAATTATATTGAATTATTCCAATCACATCAAGTAAAGGAATTCAGATTACATAGTAAGTTGGATGAAAAGTTTTGAATTACGCTGTAATTCAGTATTATATAATTTAAAGAATTGATATTTATAAATTATTATTATTATTTTATTATTATTATATTAATGTTATAATATTTTAATTATATTATTATTATTAAATTATTTTTATATTATTTATTATTTATTATTCGATATACATATTAATATTATTATTATTATTATTATTTTTAATATTACTATTATTATTATTATTATATTATTAAATAATAATATTACTTATTATTATTATTATAGTATTTATTATTTAATATTATTATTATTATATTATTATATTATTATTATTATTATATTTATTATAACAATAATAAAAAATTATTATTATGATTTTATTATTATTATTATTATTTATTATAAACATCACTTTATTAAAAACTCATAGGATTTACAAGAAATTAGTGGGGAGCCGAGAAACCAACTAGGCCCCCACACCTCTAGCAATAGCAAAACTAATACGATTAGATATGAACCGCAGCACGAGCCCCAATGTCTTGAGTCAAGGAGAAAAGTCTAATACGCTTTAGTAAGGTTACCGCCTCTTTCTCAAGTTCTCCAAAAGAAGAAAAAGAAAAGGGGAGGAACCCGTATCCGATACCTGCGCATTTGGCCTCATACTTGACACGTTTACGTCGTGCAGCCTCACTAACCGCACGCCCTGGCACAAAATCAAGCAACCCCGATTGCGTCAAAGGAGACGAACCTGTAAGATCAACACAAACATCACGCCCGCCATCCCAAGAATAAAGCAATATATCAGCTGGTCGTAATAAAAACATCAATTTCATTAGAAACAAAATCATACGATTACAAGAAATTAGTGGGGAGGCGCGAAACAATCTGGGTCCCCCACCTTTAGCAATAGCAAAACTAATCCTACTGAAGATATGTGTAGCAACACGTGCCCCAATATCTGGATCCGCTTAAGTAAGGTCACCGCATCTGCCTCAAGTTCCCCCAAAGAGGAGAATGAGAAAGGGATGAACCCATATCCAATATCCGCACATTTGGCTCCGTACTTGACGCGCTTACGTTTTGCGGCATCAATCACCACACGACCTGGCACAAAATCAATCATACCAGTTTGCGTGAGGGGAGACGACCCCGTCAAATCGACACATACGTCTTGCCCTCCATCCCAGGAATAGAGCAATATATCTGCTGGCCGTAAGACTTGCTCCCTATCCCCACCCAACCCGATGTCCACCTCTTTACGAGCCGAGACCCCGGATCGAAAACAAATATCAACCAAAGTATCGAGTCAACCAAATTATTATTATTATTATTATTATTATTTTCTAATTACATTACGTTGCGAGTCAACCAAACACAGTTACAAATTTCATCAATTTCAATTACAACACATTTACAATTTTAAATTCTAATTCTTTGAATTACTATTCATTTAAATTATAATTCTTTTTAAAAATTACAATTCAATTAAAAATATTCTGCGAAGGAGTTAACTTTAATCTAGTCATCTAAGGCTAGTCCCAGTCGCAACCTGGGACAACCTGCGTCACGTCAGCTTTCTCTCTCCAGCGACCTGGGACAACCCGGATGCCCCAGTCGACGACCCAAGGAAATTATTATTATTATTATTTTTTAATTCAAACATTTTTAACATTAAATTTAAATTTCATTCAAATTAAAAAAAACATTACATTACGAAATTAAAAAAAAAAAAAAAAAAAAAAAAAAAAACATTACACTACGAATTTAAAAAAAAAAAAAAAAAAAAAAAAAAAAAAAACAACAACATTACAATACGAAATTCAAATAAACACTAGAATACTTAAACTAATTGTTAGTGCAAATATTACGATATTTAATCTATACAGTCTCGTTTGTTTTGATTGATGACAAACATGTAACTTGTAATACATAACGTAAAATGTACAAGTTACTTGTAATTACATTTGTCTCAACATACATTCAACACCTCTCGATGTCTCAAGTCCTCGTATGTTACAACACAGGTTCGTACATGTTTGTTATGTGGCATTATGATCAAACCCATTAACAAATCATTTAGAATGTTTAAAATACGTTTAGAGTCACTAAGTATTTTAATAGGTTAATCATTCTATTTCGAACCTCATTTTACATTTTGCATTCACAAGTATTTCAAAAGGTAACTAGACATTTTATTAACTAGTTACATAATACATTTTACAAGTTTACTTTGATAAACCTTTTAATCTAAAAATGGAAATACATGTTACATCATGTCATGCATCATCTTTGAAATCCTTGGAAGATCACTTGAATATTTTGGTTAGATTGACACTCAATATATCAAATGTGATCTTAGTAAGATTTGGTAATATCTTGGAAAGATTTGAAGAAAGATTTTTTAGATTTTATGTCAGGCACCCACGGCACCAAATTGTATAAAGGACGGAACCCTTTTAAGGGGTCCGTGGTCCGTGGACGCTCCTGACCACTTTTGGCTATAAATAGAAGCCCATTGTTTTCCCATTTCTTCACCACTTCAAAGCACATCTTCTCCACCTTCTTGCATACATTTAGATCAATCATTAACAATGTAGTAACACACATTAAACACCCTAATGATCATGATCATAATGCTTCTAACATTCATCTTTGTTGTAAGCATACTCTTTGATCAACCAAGGAAATCTTGGAGATCTAGCCATCCCCACTCACCACAAGTTGAAGATCTATCACAAGAAGTTTAGGGAACTTGTGATCTTCATCATGAAGGCTTCCTATCAATGGAAGTTCATTTAGAAGTAGTTATTCATATCCATTAGACATTTGTGTCATGGATCATTAGTGTAAACATCATTGCATCATAACAACACTTTCACCAAACTAGATTAGATGGTTTATGTGTTTGTGCCATAAAACACAAGGTTATTATGTTGGGCCATAAAACATATTGGGAGTGGTTGTACCCTTGTAAAAGAACTCGACATCTAGCTTAGTGTCGGAAATATTGTATAGGCGACGTTAGGTTGGTTCTACCTCGAACTAGAACCCGGTATTTAGCTTTGTACCGGAAAAAGTGTAAGCGACGATTGTAAGGTTTTCTCCGCCGAGAAGGGAGCTTGTTGATTTAGTGAAGTAACTCTCGAGTTGGGTACTCGGGGAGTGGAGTAGGGCGGAAAGGAGATCCGTGACCGAACCACTATAAATCTTCGTGTTCGGTTTGCACTTTCCTTTCTTTATCTCTTTACTTTTATACTTGCACTATACTATTGTTTGTGATGTGGTTTGATGTTCATGATTGTGTGACAACTTGGTTTACCATGCTTTATATTAGTCACAAACAATAATTGGTACTTTCATATTATAACAAGCTTCATAAGCGATTTGATACTAAAGATCTAAAGTTTTTAAACGGTAACGTATTCACCCCCCTCTACGTTTCCACAATTGGTATCAGAGCCACGTGGCTCTTATTTTCAAAACAAATGGTTTTTAAAATAGAGTACGATCCATGTATCAAATTACCATTGAAGCGAAAAATAATAGGAAAAATGCTTTGCTTGTTATACTTAGAAATTTTGTTGTTAAATGTAACTTTGTATACAAGCTTGAAGGTTTTCTTGAAAAATAAAATAAAAGTTTGTTGAAAGAACTAGTAAGTATTGTATTGTGTGCTTATAGAAAATTTACGAAGAAATATGATTTTAAAGGAGTGTTTGGGATAACTATAAATCTAGTTGAAAAATCACCTCCGTAAATGTTTAAGATAAGTTACATAAGTAGATATGTTGTTAAATATGTGTATTATATGTTTACTATGAAATCTAGTAAGTCACACACGTTTTCTCTATGTCAAATACTAGTTTTGGTGAATCTGTCTCAGAGGACCACGACACCAAATCTTATAAAGGGCGGATCCCTTTATTTGGTTCCGTGGGATCCGTCTGTACAATATGCAGTTTTTTGGGCAACTTCAAAAAATCATAACTAATTAACCGTAAGTCCGTACAAGTTGAGCCACCTATCATTTTAAAGGGAATTAAGTCTACTTTCATTTAAAAATACTCTCATGGCCTGAGTCTAATTTTAAATAAGTGAAATAGACCAAATACTACAGTATGTCTAAAATATTAAGTTTCGCTTTAAAAAAACTCTCAAATTTTTGAATCAAACAATATAAGTTGGTATTCTTAGAACTTTGATACAACTTCTTTTGAAACTAATTAATTTGGTAATATGTTTAAAGGAAACTAATCAAGCTTGGTATACATCGTCATATTTAAACGCTAGATGACGAAAAGTGTTTTTCATTTTATGCTATGCTAAATAACTACCTGTTTATGTTGTTTGCATATATGGTGCTTGCTTATTTTCAAATTGTTGTTTACACTTGTTTGGTTGCATAATATAAGTGTCAATCTTGCCATGTTTTTTATTCACTTGTTTGGCAACTTCTTGTTTATGCACAATAGGTCTTTGCTAGATTTTGTGCAATAAGTTAGAAAATGATTTTACCATCACTTGTAGAATTAGATAACTTTCTTTGCATAGGTTATACTAAAATCTCGCATAACTTATGAAATGTCATAACTCAATTATCAATGAGTACTAACTAAAATTAGTCAAGTACTTTGAAAAATGGAGTTTTTAAGAGAGTGTTTGGTACAAGGACAAAAACAATGTTGTATGATGTCATTTATGTGTTCTTGCTTCGTAGGATGATAAACTAACTAAAAACATTGATGTATGCTAACCGGTTCATGCAGGGGGATAGCACACGGGTGTTATCAAATTTTACCCATTTTCACTTATATGTGAAAATCGTTAGCTCTTGTTCAAAATTAATGCTCCACTATGTTTGTGTATGCGTTGGAGGCTGAAACACGAGGTGTAACGGAGGAACATAAGCACAAGATAATAGAACATACCAACATTAAGATTAAAAGAAATATTACACCATTACAAAACTAGTTTAGCCGACATCGGCGAATATATTACAAAGTTTAGATTCCAAAATATTGCGTTCTATTACATAATGATTTGTAGTGACAAATGAAAACTTCATTATGCAAGACACAGTAGAAAAATCTTACTAACGATCACACGAAATGCATGAGAGAAAACGGGTCAACTATGAAAATAGTTGGTGAGTAAACACGTTTAGCAAAAATAAGAAAACTCGTGAAGAAAGAGTCAAAGGTTGGGTCATCAAAATAGTCCACAAAGCAAAGGCATTGTGTATCCACTCGGTTCAAGTTCCGCCCATACAAAACTTGCAACTGTGTGTACACAACCCATTACTAAAATATATCGCGTCAAGTGGTCAAGTATAAGCGGTCATAATAGTTCACAATATAGTACCACGAATATAATAATAATTTAGGTATGCTAACGATGAAGCCAAATTAAGTTGGGTGCCACTTCCCAAAGTTATGTTGGGTGCCTCTTCCCAAAGATATACTGGGTACCTCTTCCCAAAGATATCTTGGGTACCTCTTCCCAAAGATATCTTGGGTGCCTCTTCCCAAAGATATCTGGGTACCTCTTCCCAAAGATATACTACGAACAAAGGTGTCTATATAGTGATGCTCCGAACATGGGAGACTTTATAGTGATGCTCCAACATTGGAGACTTTAGGACAAGGTCAAAACACGACGGTTCAATAAGTTCAAATATTCAAGTCAAAAGAGTTCACAATTGTAAGGATCAATTTAATTCAAGTATGGTTCATGCATTCAGCCCCAAAATATAGTAAAGCGGTAAAAGGGGATGTGATTACTCACTTGGTGAATAGATGCGATGACAAAAGTGGTTACACGAAATGTAGCGTGAATCTCTAAACCGACAAGTGATAGTGATGAGGTGAAAGTAACAAGGATTAACTTAAATATCCTTGGTTTTATTTCAAAACCAAATAAAGAATATATACTAGGTTGTTAATACACTTGATCTTGCAAAATTGATGATCCCTTGAAACCCTTATGGCTTGGACGATTATGGAGGAACCAAAAGAGGAAGACAACTTATCTTGACTTGTGAAATAATTGAGTGAATGAATTGAATGAGAAGTTGGAGTGTAAATATATATTTGTAGAAAATACTCAACAACTAATTAATGTATCCACCTTCCCCTAGGCGGTTTTGGGGGATGTTTCTCAATAATACAATTTTTTTTTTTTTTTTTTATTATACTTACTTGTGTAAAATTGTGTAAATATTTGATAAAGTGTAAGAAATTGTGTAGGAAATGTACAAGTGAATGTAAATGGAAATTTTTGGTACAAGTAAGTTTTAATAGTTCAAAATAGAATGTAATGAAATAATAAAATTGTAAAAATACATTCCTTGTGAAATTTGGGTGATAAAATAATTATCGATAATTTTTAAGAAAAACGACGTAATAATTTAACTTTAACGATTAATATACCAAATAAATTTGAAACACTAGGAAAACTAAAATATAGTTTTATAACTAAATGTAAGTATAAAAATATATCGGGATCATTTTTGAAAGTAACGGATTAAATATATAAAATAATAACTCACGCGATAACGTTTATTTAATATGAAATTTACGCGTTTAATGTGAAATGAAATGCCATGAATGAACTAATATGATGCATATATATAATTTAAGAAATGACCGAATTTGAGAATTGTGACACTAATCTAATTTACCAAACGTCGTTTCTAGGATAGTTGTTAATGTATATCTTTCATACCTCACTCAACACATCCTCAATGGATTAACTTAGGATGTTTGACATGATTTTAGACACTTCCATCTCATTAGAAACTACCATCTTTGTATGGATTAACATCAAATCCATGAATCCTTAGTTCCATAAATCGACACATTCAAGATGATCATTTCACACCTTCACTTTACTTTTCCTCAAGCTTAGCATTTCTTAAAGCAAAGTCAAAATGACTAAATCCTTAACCTCAAATAAGCCACTTAAGAAAACCACTAGGATTAGCATTCGATCTTGTTGCTTCATTAACTTGAGCTCTTCATCCTCGGACTCATTACCTCTCAACATCTCATCAACCATTCAAGATGTGAACTTTCTAAACTTGAGTACCCAACTCCACCACCAAAATCACCCACCATCATCCAAAACAACTTCACTACCAAAGTCTCCAAAGCTTGTACCTATCAAACTTTGTGCAACACCACCAACATCTCCTTACCCGTTTATGGATGACTTAGATGACTTACCGAGACTAATAAACCTGGACTCATTATTTGCAAAGATATCATACACAAGTCTAACATATGACTATAGATATTGTTTTGTATCTACATGTATTGCCTCACCGGTTAACATGAAAATAATGTGTCATCCTTCAAGACGATAAGTATTTACATCGAGTCATAACTCACACATATGTTAAATACATATTATCAAGTCTTGTTATCCTTGAGTTCAATCTAAGCTTTATAATCTCAACAAATTAGGATTGACAACTTAAGTATTTCATCCGAAATATTCAAGTATATCGACTTACGATTGTAGTCATTAAAAGTCATATCCGAAAAATCAACACCCAAGTATTTTAACAACACATGTTGAAATACTTATCCAAAACAAACAACCCACGGTGCCACTTATTCCTTTTGACACCTACTATCCCTCTTCCATCTTTTGGCACCATTAACCGTATTGGTCATGAACTTCCAAGAGTATACTTTAAATCAAACGTGCCCTTTCAAGGTGAACCTATACTTCAGCCCCTAAGCTTCATAAACATAACCAAAACTTCAAGCACTTCACCCACTAGTTGTAGCAACCAATGAACCATAAGAATTAGTATCCGTACTTTTTGTGTTCAACATCTATGGACAAATAATCAACCTAAGCACTCCCATAGCACAACAAACCCCTACATCACCACATCCTTATTTAGACACACTAGAAGACCTACCACCTAGATCAACCAATCCACCATCCTTACCATCATTTGAATTCGTTGAGTGTATTGCTCAAAAAGCCCTTGTGTCCAACACTTGTACTGAATTAACTCAAACTCAAACATCCTTTCCCACATATAAGGACTTAGATAATTCATTATGGCTAGAACCTCAACTATCAAATAAGCATGGTGCTCTTGGTAATTGTTGTCAATTTCCACTAGGTATAAGTAGTACTACCTTCACAAATTATCAAAGTATTGGTAATACTTTGTCGTTAAACTTCGCATATATTTCGTTAAACCTCAAATCAACATTTTAACAACATATGTTAAAATGCAATCTCAAAGCCAACATCATTCACTCCAAGCAACAATGACTTTTGAGGAGTATACATAAGAAACTCGAGTGAATTCATCTTGTCATCATCTAGTGAATATAATCTTGAGACCAAGTTTATTTAGATGGGACTATCCGATTCAAACACTTTGGCTTCATATCTTCATTTAGGAAAATATGATGTTTTGAAGAACATTATGACTAAGATTCATGCGTTAAGCTTTCATCTTGTTAAAAGGATATTGTATATCCTATGCATCATTCTTGCGACATAAATAGTTGTGTTACAAGAAATTTCATTACACCTCATTGGCTAAATGATCTTGAAACAAACACCTACAAGTTCTATGAACTAGCATATTCAATTCATCTTGTCATACTTGTTTTCATAAGCATGATAACTTTATCCCATGGGATAATCTCATTTGTTGAAAGATACTATTTGTATCTATTTTCTCTCAAGCGTACATCATAACCTAACCTTGCTCAAACCGAGTGCACATCCAAGGTTAAAACTACACATCTCTAGAACATACACATGATCTATTGAAGTTAGTAACCTTATTTAGATTCTTGTCAAATAAAGTTCCAAAGAGCTTTCTTGAGAACATTCTTTATTTAACATATTCCATTCTCTAGTCTTAGATAAATCAAATCACTTTTAAAGTGTACACTTCAACATTAAAGATGTCATCCATTAGATCATACAATTAGCTATGTAATTTAAACAACCTTAGATTCTAAACACAAGATTAAAACATATTGTTTATCAACACACCATTGTTAAAATTCATGTGTATAACATGACATCTTCATCACCTTAGTTATATTGTATATTAGTTGTGTCACATTAAGCCAATTATTGGTAAACTATCATCTTTTATGCACTTTAATAGGCAAAAGTAGGAATTCCCATCTTTAACATGAGAATGACTACTGGAGAACCTATTGCACTAGAAACTCAATTTGACCTAACGGTTGAATTGCTTCTTAGAGAAGTTGGTATGTGGAATCACCCGTAAAATGGTCGTGTTTAGCCTTAATTGAGCACCGCTAGTAATAGTCTTATACTCATTCTCGAACTTGAAAAATCTGTTTTCCTATACTTGCCTAAAGTAAGTGTTAAAACATTGATAGTTTGCCTCGCCTAAGGAACACTAATCAAACAAGTAGTATATATGACTTTTCTTTCAAAACCACTTGCATTTCACTTACATGTGTTGATTACATGTTCTCGTTTAATACGATAAGTTGATTTGACATTATCTTAGTGTTTGATAACAAGTCATAATGTATAAACCTTTGTATGGTTTTATTTTCATAATGCTTGTATTCTTGTTTCATGCTACTAAACGTTTAAACCTAAACTTTATTTGCATGATTCTTACTTTGAATTATTTTAGCATGATTAACATGTTACTTATGAACTCATAATATGCCATTTTGATACGTGATAATTTTGATATGATATATTTGTGTTTGAACGCTATTAGTTGGCATTCATTATATCTATGTGTAGTATGATCCAAATGAAACATGCTCCAAATTGTTATGTCTTAAACATGGCTTGCATGAATCTTTCATTTTGTTTCTTTTGCTTCTTGTCACACTATTTGTTTGCTACGTGTGCACATATAATATGTCAAAGTGCTTTTGGTATGACAAACTTTTAGAAGCTTTTTATCTTAAAAATTAATCACATAGATTATTGTATATCCAAGTATGCTTGAGTGGTTAAGTCTAACGACAAAACAATCTCATAATGAAATGTCTTGAATAAAGTCGTATTCTTGCATAATATGATTATCTTGATGCTATCTTGTGTGGTGATTTCTTGTCTACTAAGTGCAATGTGTTGTTTTGCTTATATAATATGTTATCATTTGATTTCTATTATGATAACATCTTTTGTCACTAACAAATTTGTTTTGTAGGTTGATAACAAATTATTTGTTATCTCAATTGATTCTAACTTTTATATGCTTATTTTGCGTAATCCCTTTTATTGCTACGTAGACTAGTATTATGCTTTATGGGACCCCTAAACTTGCATATAGTTTAAAAGCATATATAATTAAGTTCTAGAGGGTTGGCTTTGCATTTTTGTCTTTCAACCAACCTCTTTCCAAATCTCATTTTTGCTTCCGCTTTCCAAAAATCATCTCCATCATTATTTAGTTATAACAATACTCTAATCCTCTTCACTTCCTATTAGGAATCCACATGCCTCATCATACGATCATCTCGTATTAATCGAGAAGAGGTACGTGACTTTAAGGATGAAGTTCATTGTATGCTAACCATCATCCAGTAAAACATCACTAAGTTCACCTCTTTCGTTAACACCAAATAACCTCCTAAACACTTTGTTGTCATTCCTTATTTGAGACATTACACATTATGTTGGATGTCCACCAATTAAGGGGGAGAGAAATTCATTCACATAATTGTCTTCTGTCAAATTTTATGTCTCTTAGACACTACAATACCAACACATATGTAAACACCACTTAGCTAAAGGCGGTTCATGAAACCACAACTAGTTCAACCTTTTTCGCACCAATATCTCATCAAGTGAAAACGCATTATGTGTTTTACAACACATCTTCATCTCCACATATAGGATTTTCCTTAAACTAGCACCTTACAACTTCACTATCTAGAACACCATCATAGGATCTTATCCTTTTCTCGCTTATCATGCATGTCATTGTCGGGCAAACGATATATTAATCAAAAGCAGTCATTTCCAACACGTTGGTCCATCCAACTCTCACTTATATGATGTCATTCTCATCCTCATATAGGTACTCATTATTATTATTAGTAGTATTTTCCATATTGTCTTCACTTCTTTTCAAAGTGATAATCATCCATGTCGGTCAAAACCATGCTAATACTACCTTTCCCATTGTCACCTAGAATAGGTCATTTTTATAATTCGTGTCAATCAATGAACGAATTTATCTTCATGTTATCACTTTATATATTCTTAGATAGAACGCATTATTGATTACTCTTGGGTTGAAGCATATGAGAACTTGCTCAAAACAATAGATTGTTAGCATCAATAAATTATTCAAATCATAACCCTTATGCATCATTGAAATGCAATGTCGATTCACATTTTTTCTTCTTCTTAGCTTTGGTCACTTGACATGACGAAAGGATTGCATGAGTCCATATTTTATATTTGCTATACATACGAGTTTATAACTCCTTAATAGCTTTCTACCTAATCACCACCACCTTCCATCACCACTTTCACTAATCATCACCACTATGGATTAGCGAAAACTTGCTTTTGTAAATCTTTAGTCATCTACCATCACCACATGAATCCTACTAGTAAACCGACACCAACACTAGCACCACTAGTGGCACACCCGGTGAAAGACTTCATATCTTCTTTCTAGGAATTATTTTGTAGGCTTTTATCATATTATATTCTCACTTTTCTTATGATTATAATTAGGAGATTACACTTCATGAGATCTTTGATTATATCATTTATCACATATATACATCTTACTTTTCTTTGTGAAAAAGATGAAATATATTGCACTAATGTTTTTCATTGTAGGTTCATCATCATATACATTCGATTTGTATATAACTTACTCATCTAAGGATGAAGTTTGCATCAATTATTTTTCTTATTTTAGGTGCTTCTTGACACCCTAGAACAAGGAGGAATATCCTTTAGGCACTCGTATTGCATCGTCTATACACTTGGTTGTATATGACATATTTGTCTAAAGACAAAGCTTCTATTATACTAATATTTATTTTGAAGGTTCATCTTGACGCCTAGAGCAAGGGAGCCGTCAAGAATTTATCGAGTGCATCTTATACACACTTTGTTGTATAACACTTACTCGTCAAATGACGAATATAGTTTTGCACTAATATTTGTTTTGTAGGTTTTAATCATACCGACGCCTCAAACAAGGGGAGCAACCGTCAGGGGAGCATGCACGCATTTAGCATCATTCTCACTTTTCAAACAAGCATTTGTGCTTCGATAAAAGTAGAGAAAATAGGCTAACATTGCTATGCATTTTCTTTTCATATATTTCTCATAATTTTGTTGCATAAAACTAACCTTGATGTAGGTTAAGCCTCTTTATTTGATCCATGGATTCGCTACCAAACAAGGGACGAATTGAAGTGGACGGTTTAACTTCACTAGGGATGATGCAAGCTCGCCTTTTGGGGAGAAATAAAGTTAAACTCAAGGACACGCCTTTTGTTTCGACAAAAGGGAGAAGAGTGTAAACGGAGAAGGTAATGTAAAGGTAGTAATGATACAAGTAACCTTTACATTTTACTTTCTATTACGTTTACATATCTTTGTCATCATCAAAAGGGGAGATTGTTAGTGCAAATATTACGACATTTAATCTATACAGCCTCGTTTGTTTTGATTGATGACAAACATGTAACTTGTAATACATAACGTAAAATGTACAAGTTACTTGTAATTACATTTGTCTCAACATACATTCAACACCTCTCGATGTCTCAAGTCCTCGTATGTTACAACACAGTTCGTACATGTTTGTTATGTGGCATTATGATCAAACCCATTAACAAATCATTTAGAATGTTTAAAATACGTTTAGAGTCACTAAGTATTTTAATAGGTTAATCATTCTATTTGAACCTCATTTTACATTTTGCATTCACAAGTATTTCAAAAGGTAACTAGACATTTTATTAACTAGTTACATAATACATTTTACAAGTTTACTTTGATAAACCTTTTAATCTAAAATGGAAATACATGTTACATCATGTCATGCATCATCTTTGAAATCCTTGGAAGATCACTTGAATATTTTGGTTAGATTGACACTCAATATATCAAATGTGATCTTAGTAAGATTTGGTAATATCTTGGAAAGATTTGAAGAAAGATTTTTATATTTTATGTCGTGCACCCACGGCACCAAATTGTATAAAGGACGGAACCCTTTTAAGGGGTCCGTGGTCCGTGGACGCCCCGACCACTTTCGCTATAAATAGAAGCCCATTGTTTTCCCATTTCTTCACCACTTCAAAGCACATCTTCTCCACCTTCTTGCATACATTTAGATCAATCATTAACAATGTAGTAACACACATTAAACACCCTAATGATCATGATCATAATGCTTCTAACATTCATCTTTGTTGTAAGCATACTCTTTGATCAACCAAGGAAATCTTGGAGATCTAGCCATCCCCACTCACCACAAGTTCAAGATCTATCACAAGAAGTTTAGGAACTTGTGATCTTCATCATGAAGGCTTCCTATCAATGGAAGTTCATTTAGAAGTAGTTATTCATATCCATTAGACATTTGTGTCATGGATCATTAGTGTAAACATCATTGCATCATAACAACACTTTCACCAAACTAGATTAGATGGTTTATGTGTTTGTGCCATAAAACACAAGGTTTATTATGTTGGGCCATAAAACATATTGGGAGTGGTTGTACCCTTGTAAAGAACTCGACATCTAGCTTAGTGTCGGAAATATTGTATAGGCGACGTTAGGTTGGTTCTACCTCGAACTAGAACCCGGTATTTAGCTTTGTACCGGAAAAAGTGTAAGCGACGATTGTAAGGTTTTCTCCGCCGAGAAGGGAGCTTGTTGATTTAGTGAAGTAACTCTCGAGTTGGGTACTCGGGGAGTGGAGTAGAACCACTATAAATCCTCGTGTTTGGTTTGCACTTTCCTTTCTTTATCTCTTTACTTTTATACTTGCACTATACTATTGTTTGTGATGTGGTTTGATGTTCATGATTGTGTGACAACTTGGTTTACCATGCTTTATATTAGTCGCAAACAATAATTGGTACTTTCATATTATAACAAGCTTCATAAGCGATTTGATACTAAAGATCTAAAGTTTTTAAACGGTAACGTATTCACCCCCCACGTTTCCACACTAATAATCTAAATTGTAACGTTCTTTGATTGTTGCCTTAACTTTCTCCAACTCTTCTAGTTGGTGGCGGTCAAATTTGGGTCGATTGGGGTGTTGTAGAAGATGATGTCGACTCCGTTTTGATGTCCTCATGAGCTCAAGTTTTGCTGCTTTATCTCGAGCTCTTTTTCCTCAACCGTAACCAATTATCTTCTAAACCCCGCTTATTCTTACCTTTATCCTCTTTTGACTTCTTGGTCTTTAAGAAATTTTTGGCCAACGATTGCATAAATGAGTCGATGGAACATCATCATCGCGAGAGGAGGATGATGCTTTCTTCCTTCCTTTGTCACGACCACCTGGCCGTGATTCTCTAGTCGCTTCTCGGCAGAATCATCAACGTCACGGACATCGAAAGGATCACGAGCTTGGGTTGAACCGGAGCAGGTGGTAGAACCCTTTGTTTTCTTCCGACTATTTGTTGATAAAGCTTGCAACTCAACCTCCTTCAAGCAAGATGACCCTTTAAAACCTCGTAGCACTCCTCCAAAGTGAAATCATGACCGTCGTCATACGGTGATTCTTTAAGAGCTTTTGAGGTGTCGTCGATATCATTCTCACCGCCCATGGGTGTTCTTGATATTCTCCATTATAGCACAATAATTTCCAACCCCATTACGAATCTCGCTCTTCCATTTGGTAGTGATACATTGATGGCGGTAATTAAACACTTTAGCTAAATTAGATTTTCAAGTAAGCAAAAGATAATTCCTTTAAAAGAGAAACAATCAAGTTTTAGTTTTATATAAGGTGAATTTCATTAAATAATAATCAAGTTCAAATATTGTTTCACTAAAGTCACTTAAAGTTTGTTTTGGCTATAAAAACCATTTAAGTTTAATTTTTGTCTCTCTAAAGTCACTCAAACTTTATTTGCACTACATAAATCATTCAAGTTTAAATATTGTTCTAAGATTGTGAAAACTTTGAACATTTATATAATAAAAGAATTAGAAACATGTAAAATTTGTAGTATATAAAATTAGTTGGGAGAAGTTAAATTTGAAATTGGTTATTATTCAAGGTACAAGTGCTTGATGCATGTCTAAACACAAGTAAAACAAGTATAAAAGATAAATTTTATCAATTTTCTTATAAAAGTTACTAAAGTTAGACAATATTAAAATTGAGTGGTTTTGAGTTGAAAAAACTTTGGTGACTTTAGTAAACATTTTCAAACTTGAGTGGTTTTATAGTTGAAATAAAGTATGGTGACTTTTAATAAAACAATGATAAAACTCGATTCTATTTAGTGACATTTTCCTTTTATATACAACATATGAATGGTCCTACATCTACTAAATATTATGAAAACAATAAAAGCATTTTGAATTCGAAAAGTAAAGATAGAATATGCGATCTGTTGTTGATAACGAGCAAAAAGGTTGTGTGCGCATGCTTCCAACGTACTATCGGTTGAAGCTTACTATCTCATGATAAAATCAAGTTGATAATATACATATTAAAATATTTTATTTATACTTAAGAGGATCTCTGCAGCGTGATCGGTTATTCTGCGAAATAAAATTTTCGGTGAATCGTGATTTTAGTTTATTATATTCTTTTACAATAAATTTACGGATATCAAAATTTCGTTTAGCGTCTTGTTCCGACTCGGCCGAATGGCCGCGCGCTATTTTGCCCATGCCTGTCGGCTCGAGACCGCTTGGCCCACATGATTCAGGCTTAAGCTCATTTGCCTGCTCACCGCTCGAGCTTGAATATCAGATAATGTCTTTATTATTGTATTAGTGACATTTAACGAGGTTCATGCGCGTTATGCATGGATACCCGAAATAAAATTTTACGGTGAATCATGTATTTTAGTTTATTATATTCTTTGATAATAAATTTACTGATTTCAAGATTCTTTTAGCTCGTGCCGTTCGGGCTTGTGCCCATTTAGGCTCGAGTCTGTTTGACCCGTGCCCACTCGGGCTCGACCCGTTGGTCCGTGCCTGTTTGGATTGACCCGTCGGGCTCGGGCCCATTTGGACCGAATTCTTGGTTCGGGCTTGAATATTCAGATAATGTTTTTATTATTTGTATTAGTGACATTTTAATACAAGAATTATGTTTAAGTTGGTTGTATAACACGCTTGATAATTTGTATTTTTTGTGTAAGGGTGTTTTAATAACTGTATTAATTGTATTTATTGACCAGTTAATTAACTAACTACATTAAATATTTTGACTACATTAATAGTGTTTTGTATTTTGTACATTGAGATTTAAGACTTGTAAATCTTAAATTTAAGATTGACGAGAAAAATTATTAATAGTCATTATATATATGTCTGATAATCTTTTGATTTTGTAAGTTTTAATTTTAAGGCACTATAAGAGAGATTAATTCTCTATTATAAGTAGTATAGATATAGATATTAATAGTTATGTAATCATACGAAAATGTGTAGTTTAATAGTAGTAGCTATGTTTGCATGAATTCGAAGTTTCGATATGATTCATCATGATTGTAAGATACGTTATTGATTTGGTGAATGAGTTTTATTGGCTCTAGGTGACTAAAACCATTACACATTTGATTTTCTTTTTTTTGGACAAAAGGTTACACAAGCTAGTACTTATCAAATTTAACCATCATGATTCTTGTACAGTATACAAGATTAACTTATTATGCTAATAAAATTATAAAACTGATATTACATGCAGCATGAAAAGGTTGCTACTTACTAAACTAGATAAAATTGTACTGTCAATATACTATTTTATAAAAAATACTATAGTTGGTACTTTATAATAAATAAATTTAGCCGTTTACAGGTGTTTGTGTTTGTGTTGAGCATGATAACAAATCATGATGATCGGGACCAGCATCCGATGTTTTAGCATGATTGCTTATTAGATGACTAGTTTACATGCCTCTTTCAAGTTTTTATCTTTGTATTATTTTATATTTGATTTACATATAGACAGCACCACAAGTATGCATTCTGCAATATGTTCTTTAGGCCGGACGCAGGAACATCGATCGACTCATGCTCGATCTACTCACTCGATCGATTGGCTATCGATCACCCTATTGTAGCTTCAATCGATCGTCAAAATATCACCCAACTTGGTCATCATCCCGATCGACAATCGTGTGATTTTGTGTGTGTTTAATAAATATAAAAGGTATTTTGTGCAGTATATTTTTGTAGTGTGGGTCGCCTTATCGCAAGACCCAATCACTCGAAGGTCATTGGAGAGAAAGTTGGCGTGACGAAAAAATGGAAAAGATTGGGTTGGCTTAATGGGGCATCCTAAGTTTTGAAGTGTTTTTCTCAAGACAAACTTACACACGCTTTTGAACTATACATTTTTACCCTGCATATGTAAAGTACACATTTGGTTCATTTGGTTTTAATTCTTGAACTAACAACCATTTGATTTGAAAAATTGATCTCGCGCAAACAGGCCAATGGTCCATTTGAAGTGTTAGCTGCTTATTTGGCAATTGGCACAACTCATGCTGGCTTCTAATACCATGTCCATATCTCTTCGTGTATAAAATTGCTAAGCAAACTCAACCTATATCTGACGCGCAAGAGCATGGACGGGGGATCTATGGGACGGGGGTGGGCCCTAGCCCCTCCAAAAAAAATTGGTTTTAATGTATTTGTTCATAGAGCGTGAAAAAAAAATATTATTTTATCATTTGACCCCCTAAAATTAATCATCGATACTTGATCATTTAAAGAAATAATTCGACTTCGTCCCTCAGAAGAGGCTTATAAGGTTCGCCACTTAGCCCAACCTTTTTATTTGAAAGCCGCTTGTTAAAGAGTTGATTAAAACTAGTTGCAATATATATATATTTTTCTTTTTAATATTTGACTAAAGACTGTGTTTGAGACTTCATAGCATAACTAAGCGAAGTGTATGGCTCATAAAAGTGTGATATGGGCCATCCAACTATTTGAAGCCCATCTGTTATATCAATCCCTATTGCGACTGGAGTATCGTTGATATATTGAGAGTTTATTGAGAGTTTGGCCCATGTATTTACGTTAGGTGGCAAAATATTGATATCCGGCTACCAAACCCGATTGTTCTATAAATTTTGCAATATAAAGATCAAAATGAATCTACTAATCGATAGTCACTTGGATGGCAATATTCTCTTGGTCAAAATCATTAAAATCTAAAATGTAAAACATATAAGACAGCAACGTGCTCGTCAGTGCCGTCTCTGAGTTTACGGAGGCCCTATGCAAAAAACGGAGCCTATAATAGAAAGTAAATAATTTTCTTAAAAGATAGAAGGATAAATTATCGTTTACAAAGTGCCCTGGCTAGCATTTTTTAATGCAACGCTTTAAATCAAATACATGAAGTCACTTTTATGAATATATTTACATATCATATAAAAATTTTGAGGCCTTAGAATTTGAAGGCGCGTGCGACAAGACACCTGCACACCCTCAGATACGGCTCGGTGCATGCGCATTACACAATCGCCTCATCTCGCTTTTCAGCAACGTTGGACACATTTCGACTATCTTTTCCTTGATATGCATGGTTAATGTTTTCATTTTTTGGTTGTATGTTCTTAGTTTTCAAGTTTCTTAGGACTTGTTTTAGCTCACCCACATGTTAAATCTTGACTACACCAAAGCTAATATGACATAACATATCTTATCGTCGACATGAATGTCATAACTCATAGCAAACCAAAACCAGTTTTGCTTCCAAAGTGAATAAAGTGTGTGAGCACATCCGATGTACATACATTTCATATTAAAAGTCATCTCCAATTAACATTATTATCCATTCCAACATTGATTCATTAAAATAGGTCTAAACATGGTGCTAAAAAGGAAAGAAAAACGGTGGATTCATATTCAATGTATGGAGATAGTTTTCATGGCATGCATGATATTGGGGCCATGGCCATTCCTAATCATGCACAGCTAATTGTAGTTATATATTCCAGCCCCACCACCAGTTAAGCAAGCAGCACATACATATCCTAGTTGTTTAGTTGTTTATTTGTTTTTCTCAATACAAGATAAATAGTTTTGGGTTTCAGTCTTGTCAAAATTTAATATTATTTGTTGTTATTCATGTCGGATTCATATTTGATCTTTTAGGTATATGACTAGATAGGCCAAATGTTGAACAATAGAACAATGTCAAAATATTTTATGAACATAAAATAAGTTTGCTTAGCTAAAATTCTTTTAAAAGACAAATTACTAAAAGTACTGTATTTGACAAGCATATCTACATATAGTAAACTCTTACTTGTGAATTTAAATTTTGAAAGGTCACTTAAATAAGTTTATGATATAAGTCGACATGATGCATGTCAACGACGACCTTAAGCTTAAGTAGACTATCACTTGAACCTTGACACCTAGTCCTGCTGAATCGAGCTCGATTGAGCCTTTAGCGTGAACTTGAGCTGACATGATTAATCACTACTTTCTTGTTAGGCTTGAGAGTACTCTATTGTCATTGCTCAAATGTTAGTACTCTACAACAAATATGTATATACCTATAGACTAGTTGTAAAAACTAAAAGAATATGAATTAACGCACATCAAACAAATCTTGAGAGTGGAGACTGGAGAGCATGAAGAGTCCATCGTTATAATACTCGAGCTTGACTTGAAAGTTTTCTCAGTTCAAATTATCAAGCTGACGTGAAATAGTTATAGTTACACGACTTTCACCGCAACAATCGATGGATGGGCGAGGCGTTTCACGGAGACACAAAGTCCCCGGAGAAAGCCGCTAAACGACAAAATTGAATCGACGTGACATGAACTCACCGACTTGTTACGGAAAATTCAACGATATTTTTCGGGGACATGTCCCCATGAAAGTAAGTTTGATTTTATTAAACTTTGACCGGATAGTCAAAATTCAACGCAAAGTTTTTCGGGGACGTGTCCCGCTAAGAGTATTTTCAACTTTTATCAAATTTGACCAAAGTCAAAAGACGTTAATTGTTCATGAAAACTCCCGCTAAACCTTTCTCGGAGACATGTCCCGGCAAAATTATATTTTAAAAAAATACACTTTATTGTCGATATTTTAACATGATACGTATACCATAGCACCTATACTCGGTCGTTTAACATGATACGTATACCATAACACCTATACTCGGTCGTTAAACATGATACGTATACCATAGCACCTATACTCGGTCGTTTAACATGATACGTATACCATAGCACCGATAGTCGGTCGTTTAACATGATACGTATACCATAGCACCTATAGTTGGTCGTTAAACATGATACGTATACCATAACACCTATAGTCGGTCGTTTAACATGATACGTATACCATAGCACCTATAGTCGGTCGTTAAACATGATACGTATACCATAGCACCTATAGTCGGTCGTTAAACATGATACATATACCATAGCACCTATACTCGGTCGTTTAACATGATACGTATACCATAGCACCTATAGTCGGTCGTTAAACATGATACGTATACCATAGCACCTATACTCGGTCGTTAAACATGATACGATACCATAGCACCTATACTCGGTCTTTAAACATGATACGTATACCATAGCACCTATAGTCGGTCGTTAAACATGATACGTATACCATAGCACCTATACTCGGTCGTTTAACATGATGCGTATACCATAGCACCTATAGTCGGTCGTTTAACATGATACGTATACCATAGCACCTATACTCGGTCGTTAAACATGATACGATACCATAGCACCTATACTCGGTCGTTTAACATGATACGTATACCATAGCACCTATAGTCGGTCGTTAAACATGATAATGATACCATAGCACCTATACGAGGGCATTCATGGCGTCCAAGGTAACAACAATGGTAGTTCACCAAGAAGCTAAAAAGAATGAACAATGGTAGTTCACAATTGATGTGTTATTAATTTTAGTTATTGACAATGATAATAAAGATTTTTTTCAATAATTTTAGTGAAAATATCTTTTACCGGGGACATGTCCCCGGAAAAACTTTTCGCGAACACCTTTTACCGGGGACATGTCCCCGGCAAAACTTTTCGCGATTTTTTATTTTCCTCCCACCTTTTTACTTTATCCCGCCATAACCTTCCCCGGGGACGTGTCCCCGGCAAAAGTCTTGCTAGAAGACAAACCAATGTTTCTCCGAGGACATGTCCCCGGCGAAAACTAACCGTAAAAATCACCTCAATTATTAACCAAGATCGCTTTCACAAATGACATAAAAACAAACTCACGCTAGCGGATGCGGTTGCTCCACCTCCTCCATCTTCATAGCAAGCACCTCCATCAACGCACCACCTCCACCACCACTACATCACCGAGCCGCCTCCACCACCACTACATCACCGAGCCGCCTCCTTCATCTTAAGTGGGTATCTTTAATTAGTTTTTACTAATTTAATGCTTCATGGGTTTTTGTTTATGTTATAACACCACTATATAGTTGTAATGCTTCATGGGTTTTTGTTTATGTTATACCGATTTGACAAATGATTAATATTTTCAGTTGGTAATCTTAAGTGGATATCTCGATATAGTTGTAATCTTAAGTGGGTTTTTGTTTATGCTTCATGGGTTTCGCTTTCACAAATGAGATGAAAAAAAAACCACCAAACTCAAGCAATGCTCCATCTTACTCCATATATGTATTTTTTTTCTTATTATGGTTTTCTTTTAGGAAAATGACACAAATATACCGCACGCCCGATGCATATCACTTTATGGACCACTTTATTTTAAATTTGAAACTAGACCAATGGCAACCGATGTTATTGAGCAACTCAACCACAAAGTCACGACAAGTGTCCCGTATGTGTAAGGTATTGTTTTTGGGCAACCAAAAGTCATTTGAGCAACCGTATTTTTATAAAGGGTTTTTGGTCATTTTACGTTACATAAAAAGTACACATTTGAATAGTGAAAGTACAGTGAATTTAAATTCAAAATCCAATACTCACTCGTCTTCATCATTCGTCTTCTTCACTCTCGATGTTTTTTTCTTCTCGCATAAAAGCATTCCTAGTTTATCTTTTCACAAATGAAACAGGCTGCTGCGTCGGCACCTCTCTTGCTCCTAACGTACAATGTTCATAGCAACCGATTATTTCCGTTCGTTACATTTTTGTACAACAAGAAAACCACCTTCAATTGCTCAATCTTTTTGTTCCAATAATGTGGCAAAGTATGGTACGTTTTAATTCGATTATTTTTATTCGATCCGTGTTATAATGAATCGTTGTTGTTATTCGATTAATGCCTATGTTACACACGTTTTAATTCCATTATACAATCCATTGTTCTTTTTATGTACGTCGATTCGTAATTTTGTAGTCTATAACACGTTGGTATAGATTCCTTCTATGGTCGCCTTAATTTTGTTTATTGTTATAAAAAATGTCCTGTTAAAATGTCATGTTTGGTGGGTTAAACATCCAAACTCGAATCTTTTTCAAAGGTAATCTTGTTAAAATTTGTGGTTATTTATTACTTGTTTATAGGTAAAAAGTAAACATACACGTAAAAGTGAATTTTCCATTTCCACCTATTTAACTCAAGGCATATTCATAAATACTAAAAGATCTCGCACAAATAGTCACACATGATTTGGTGCACATATTATAGATTAAGCAGATAACAACCATTCCGTTGTTTTAGTACATCAACAAACCGATAGATAAGGTAACGGATGTTACTTGTAAGCCATTTTTCTTTCCCTTTGCCTTTGCCTTTGTCGGCCGCTCGTGATTGTGGATGGATTATTTATGTGAAATTTCTTCTCTTTAATATCAGCCCATGTTTGTTTATTTGCAAGTCCTATTACCGGAATCCTTTAATATCAGAAGAGATTGTTATGATATCTGCAAAATAAACAAAGTCTTTAAAGATGCGTTAAACCAAGCTTAGCATTATAAAAATACGATTTACTGAAACAAAAACGACTACCTCTTTTTTTTAGTCATTTTATTAGGGTTTTCTTGATATGTGTGTAAAAGCGGTTTTAATGTCGTCTGCTTATGATCGTCTTTGTCACTATAGAAAGCCTCTACTAACCGCATTTTAAAGCATTAATCGCCTAATAAATGCTAGGTTGTTGACCTTATCCTTTAACTTTGAACTTATAACTACTGATTATGCTAAAGCTTAGTTTTGCACCATCCTATACATTCTAACATATTTACAATAAAACTTTTGTGACCGTCATACAAGCATTTGTAACCACCTTCAAGACTTGTTTACTTAAAATCAAGACCTTGTATATGCATCTCGTAACCTTTATTGCTTGGTCTTCATGATGGCAAGATCAACTTCCACTTTCGGTTTATCACTTTAATTACATATCCCTTAAAAATGTTGTCTTATCTCACTATGTGTTGTTTTTATGATACACGATATTTTAAATATTTCACACGATCGTATTTAAACTGTTGTTTTCAACACATTATCGCCCAATGTTGCATCCTTATATGTTTCGGTTGTTTTTTTT
>CM040243.1:114958203-115069832 GCA_022545495.1 Chrysanthemum lavandulifolium
CAAGACTTACAAAATTTGAATATTCGTCTTGACTTATGGCTCGTCAACAAAGGAAACGGAAGTGCTCTAAGCCTCATCCTACGACTCTTTCACAACCAAGAAAGAAAACTTTTTGTCAATTCATTAAAGGTACGCGCTTTATTTGAAAATTTCTTTGTTCGAATTAATTCGCGTATTCATTTCGACAACTTATTCTAATATCCGGATTTTTTCTTAATTCATCAAAGGTGTTAAACTACTTGATGGGTTTGGATCTAACTTCAAGCATAAAGTGACCGACAACGATAGCAACATAACATGCTTGAAGGCTCATGACCGCACATAATGATGCAACGGTTGCTTCCTCGCTGACTTCAAAATTACTTGAAGGACCAAACCACCGCAACACCAATAATCGAGCTTTGTTCATTCTTCAAACAAATATGCGTCGAACTTTGATGGTGGATGACATGTTGAAAGCTAGAGATCAACCGATCAATATTTTGTGTAGTTTCGAGCAAATATATCCTCCAACTTTTTGACATTATGATTCACTGGTTATTCATCTACGGAAGAGGCTATTGAAGGCGGTCCTGTTTACATGAGGTGGATGTATCAATTTGAAAGATACATGAAAAAGCTCAAAATTATGTCGAAATAAAGCCAAGCTCAAGGTTCAATAGTAGAGGTTATATTGATGATGAAGCATTAACTTTCATTCGCATTATTTTCGGGTGTTGAGACGAGATTTAATCATCCCGACCGAATGAGGACGGTCCAAGGCCAACAAGTCGATTTGAGGTGTTTCGATCACCGCAAAAGAATGGTAAACAATCATTAGTTTGGTTTAAAGCGCACACAATGAAGCAAGTAGTATAGTACGTACTACACAACAAATATGAAATCGACCAGACATGAACGCGTACAAAGAGGTAATGTGTTTTATTTCAAAATTTGTTTCACGTAAGTTGTTATTCGACGACTTATTCTAATATCATGAACATTTACTGGGCATTTCTGGCGAGACTTGGAAGAAGGGTTTCACATTGGTTTGAGATGAAGGTAGACTTATTGTATGTATTACCATGTATAAATAACGACTATTACTCATATCTATCTATTCTTAACTTTTCATAGATTCGTGAATTAAAAGTACGTAAGGACCTAGTTTGTACCGCCGAAGTTATTCGCTTTGGCTTGTGGACCATCATGTCTGCAGCCTCGATCAACTCTTGCGTAGTCAACGGTGTGAAGTTTATCAGACACCCACCGTGATTTACGTCGTTCAACTCAAAACAATGAATTTCAACTCCTAACCCGATGGAGGAATGCATTATGGCCATTGAAGAGATTCTCGAGTTTTCATATATTTCATTCAATATTGTGTTGTTCAAAGTCAAATGGTTCGACACTAATAACACTAATCGCCTAAAACGTTGTACCTATAGAAACAACATTACGCAAATTATGACCGATCGTATCGCTTCAAACGAACCATTCATTCTTGCAACGCAAGCAACACAAGTCTTTTACCTTGATTTCCTGTAAACGTGGTAATTGGAAGGCCGTCCAAGATTCTTATCATCGAAAGATTTGGAACCGGATATCATTGTGGTAGAAGACAACCGTGATGTTGTACATGACAACAACTCATCACATATCGCACTCTCTCGCGAGTTGGATCGGTTGGATTATAACATTATAAATATAGATGTTCAACCAACGAAGTTGAGGCACCACCACCAATTATCACTATTGTGGAAGACGAAGATGATATTGATTTTGATGATCACGTTCCTCATGATTTAGCATCCGATGATGATGATGGCCACGAGAATGAAGATGATGAAGATGACAAGATTAATAATGTTGAATTTTATGTTGATGATGTGGAAGATTAATCTCGAATTGTAATTTGTAGAACAACACTTAATTATTTGAATGAAAATGTTATCGAGTGGTTAAATGTGTTTATTTGTTTGTTTATTTATTTATTTATTTATTTATTTATTTATTATAATTATCTTGTTGATATATATTGTTATACTTTTGGACCATTTACGGATAGGTAGTTTTGGATAGTTTTGTAGATGATCATGCGTTAACGGTTTATGAACCGTTTTGGCGATTTTGGAAAAGGATAACTATGTTGTATATATGATATTATGTTTAGCGAATTTGTGTTATGATTGACATATTAAAACAGGTTGTGGATTGGCATATTATGATAACAGGTTGTAGATTTTTCCGGAAAATTTCCGGAAAAACTGAAATTACCTATTTTGCAAAGAATATTCTCGCATAGTGGGTCACTAGTTTTCTGGGGACATGTCCCGGAAAGTTCAAAAGCATATTTTAATTTACGACTTTACCGGTGACATGTCCCCGACGAAATAGTTTACCTCAACAAGGGTTACACGCTTCCCGGGACATGTCCCCAAGAAACATGTGCCACGCTCGGACTAATAACGTAATTAGGGTACTTAAAGTGAAGTCCCAAAATAGTTTCTCCGGGACGAGTCCCCAAGAAAACACGTGCCACGCCGGACATGTTTGACCGGAGACACCGGTTGCGGGACCCACGTGTCCCCAAGAAAAGTGGTAAACAATCCTCGGAAAAGTATTCCGAGAAGGCATCCCGGGAACTTTTGCCGGTGACATGTCCCCGGAGAAAGGTTTCGCAGGGGACATGTCCCCGGGGAAAGCCCTGAAATTTTGCCTGCAAAAGCGCCGATTGTTGTAGTTTTTCCAAGATGGCTTTTGGATTAACTTATTTACCTGGTCTTACCTGAATTAAAAAAGGTCAACAAAATTACCTTTTTAAGTGTTATCTGAAACTTAAAACATGTTGTTTGTTTGGTTAAGATGTTTTGACTTTAAATTTGACTATTATATCTTACTATTAAGAGTTGTTTAAGAAGTTTGAATATTGTTTGTTTTTTATATGATAAAATGACTAAATGGTGTAAAATTTTGCAACTTAAATAGGAAAAATGTTGCATTAATATTTAAAAAAACTATTCAATGTTTTAACAATGTCTGTATATTTATGTCCAATTGATAAATATGTGTAAATGTTTATTATATGTATATGTGTGTTAAAAGTCGCAAATTTGTAACACATTTTTTGTTACATTTTTGTAAAACAAAAAGAAATAAATAAGAAAAAGTCTATGTATATTTGTAATTAAGAAAAAAAAAATCTAAATGTAATTATGAGGAAATATATTTTTTACAGAAGTTATCTTACTATCTTATAATAAAGGAAGACCTTCTATAAATAATAATACTTAAAAATTCAGTCTTCTATAAATAGTAATATATAAAAACTCTACTACATAACTTACAAGTCCTTAAAATTTAATGTGCAAAATACAAAACACTATTAATGTGGTCAAGATATTTAATATAGTCAATTAATTAATTGGTTAATAAATACAATTAACGTAGTTATTAAAACACCCCTTCCATATACAAATTATCGAACATATCGTATAACCAACTTAAACACAATTTAAGCCCCGAACGGGCAACGGGTCAAACGGGCATAGGCCAAACGGGCTCGATCCCCAACGGGCACGGGCTAAGCGAACTTCTTGATAACCGTAAATTTATTGTCAAAAAGAACATAATAAACTAAAATACATGATTTACCGGAAAATTTTATTTCAGAGTGCCCGCCGTCGCAACGCGCAGATACCCTGCTAGTAAACCATTAAGGGGGCAATAACATACTTTCTCAACATCTTAATAAGTAAGACTTACTACATTTTACCACCACTTACTAGAAAAATAAAAGTAAATAAAAACGCCCTAACATCTTATCACCTTTTATTGAGTCAGAGTTAAGAGTCAATAAGAGGTATATTTTTGAAAAACAAACACCTCTTTAATCTTACGAATGAGCTAATCTCTACTACATATAAAGCATAAATGGTTTTTGCTTAAAACTTAACAGACTTAAAAATGATCAGTGTTCAATCCTCATAATACCTTTTTAAAAATTAAATTTCAACATTTTGTTTATTTTCTACATAAAAATTCACCTAATGTTGCCCTAGTGAAATAGTTGTTGATAGCGTATAGGATCTTTAGCTTACTCGGCTAAGGCCCATACACTCTAGACTCGACCCGAACATAAGCCCAACAAGGTCAAAGTCTGAAAAAAAGCATGGGGAACACTTCTCTAGGCATCACTAAGGCAATGCCCGCCTAGCAAACGTGCCCAGGCGAAGGATACACTTGGCAAACTCGTCAGAACCTTTAGGACGAGCACCACATGCTCTCCTCACTTCTTCTCTATATGGCCAGCATGTGGCCAATCAAATTGCCTTTACGGGTTCTCACTACCCTAAAGGACTTCCCATAAATACTTGACCATTTTCTCGAATTGGTCCAGGCTAATCATAAGCAACACTTCCCAGGTCTGACATGGGAACTCCACACCCAATTCGATTATTCTCTTAGATAATTGACACAAACCAATCAAGTGGACTCGTGAGTGTTACTGCAACTCGTAACTCCAATCACACTTTGGGGTCTTTACTGAATGGGAAACCAAACGATCGACTACCCCACACCCTCAATATGTACCATACGTAAACAGTTGTCTTAACAATGTTTCTAACTAAAAATTTTAAAAAATATACATTGACAACTTTTTGACAATTTTTTTTAATGTAGTTTCCAAAAAAATAAAAGATATTTTTTTGTACTAAATCCTTACATTAATAATTTATAATTTTTTTTTGAACATCAATAATTTATAAAAATCAATTTTGAAATATGATGTCTTAATAGTAGAGTTTGTGGATTAATTTTTTGTGGATTTATAAAAAAATAATCCACAAATTGTACTATTACGACACCATATTTCAAAATTGGTGTAATGTTTCATTTTCAGTTTTTCTAAATATTTTTATACATTCTAAGAATTGTTCTTTAAGTTGAATTTTCTAATGTACAACATTGTATAATTACATTTTGATTATTTTACGTTATATGTATAAACATTAAATGAAACACTTAACCACAATATCATAACTATAATTATTCGCGGTTATAAAATCTCATTACAATACACTCGACTATAAATAAAATTGACTGACTCACTGTCAATAAAAAAATGAGCTTATCTGAATTTTTTTTTTTTTTTTTAGTTAGCTCATATATCATGTAAATAAGCTAATCTGATATTAGTCCTTAGTCGTTACTAAAGGGTTTGAAGTGTTTGCATTCTAATGTATCACATATTGTGTGAAAATCTCTTTAGCCAAATAGTTGTGGATTTTAGCTAAATAGTTGTGGGTTTAAGTACTGTTTAGAATATTTGAGATAAATTATGATGTATATTGATTAGTTAAGGGTTGAAAATGGAAAGATTGGAGGGAGGGAGGGAGAGTTGGCGGCAGGGCGATGACAGGTAAGGTCCAAGATGGCAAAGGTCCCCACCTTCAAATATCCACCTGTACAATCCCCCTCTCATCTCATTGCTTCTTCTTCACGTTTATATATATGTTTACGTGGGACTCTATTACACACAAAACACACACACACAGAGTATAAATTAATTAAACCCCAAATCAACCATCATGAGTCTCTTCGGTCTCGGCAGCAGGTATATCAATATCAATCAATCTCACCTTCATTTTATTATTTGCATTAACGGTTTGTTGTTTCCTCTCAAGTTGATGCGATTTTTTAGCTTTGTTACATTTTTTTTTTCTCAACGAGTAGTAAACAAAAATAACCACATTATTTTCCTAATTTCATCACATATACTAGGGATCATGGTTTAATTTGCATATATATCCAACTTAACAGGTGTGTTTGTTTAAGCTTATTTGATTCCGGCTTATATTTTTCATAAGCCCATATTTTCTAGCTTATTTTAAAACTTAGGGGATTGTATAAGTTTATTATGATAAAATAAACTTATACAAGCTTGTAAATCTTTAAATGAGCCAGAAAATCCGGGCTTATCAAATATAAGCCGAAATCAAATAAGCTCATAAGCCCACATTTAACCTTAAACAAACACCCCTTGAAACTATTTTTTCTTATAAGGGTATGTTTGGCGCAAGGGGCTGGGGCTTGGGCTGGGTTGAGGCTGGGCTTTTTATTATGTCAAGTTGAAATTTGTATTTTGTAGACTTGTTTGGCAAATGGGTGAATGGGCTTATTATTGCAAAATTACTAAAAAGGATATAATTAAATGAGTTTTATGGTATATGTTAGATATTTTGTGGGTAAATATGTAATTTATGGTTCATAAGCTCATTTAAAGTTTTAGCCCTTTTATGGGCTAAAGTTTTAAGTTCTTTAGGGCTTATGATTTCATAAGTCCTCATGACAAACGAGACTTATTTTATAAGCCGGCTTATTTTTAATCTATTCTGTTGTGTGTATCGTTATAGGTAAAGTTGGAAGCATTTGAATGGATAATCATTTGAAAATGTATCTAAGTAATAATACAAAGTACAAACAATAGGAAAGATTAAAAGTTCATCTATTAGTATAGGAAATAATTGTCTGGATGCATTTTCAAACCATTATCTTTATAAATAATTCATGTTATGATATGTAATTTGATGATTGTACATTGGGTATTAGTTTGTTTGAGTGAAAAAGTGAATAAGTACAGTTTTATTCTCTACTCTATTTATGGCTTATTTTGTTTTGGAAATTTATTGAGTAACTTTAGGAGAGTAAATTATTAACCTAGCAAAATTTCATGCTAAAAGTAGTGCGAATTGCCGAATAGGTACAAGATAGTTATGCTGGAAAATAGTAGGCTGCATATAGTATTAAACTATTAATCAGATGCTAGCTGTCATCTTTGCTATAACTAAGCCGTAATGGAAGTTGTTTTGCGCTTTGATAATGAAGATGTTCTTGTCATAGTACTTATTTAGTTTTCTAATAACATTGTTAGTACGCTTATCTAAAACCAACAAAAGTATCAAGTTTGAAATTATAAGAAGTAGATTTTTATGTATATTTGTTATGTTTGTTCATAAAGATGGCCAAAAGAGTATTTCTGTGTATCGAAGTGAATAACTGTAGTTTATCTTTGTTATGTATATTTGTTTTGTTTGTTCATATATGCCTCACATGATTCAGTCAATTCATTCATACATTCGATTTTGTAGTGTTGATTTCTTTGTGAGTTTAGATACGGATAGTTTATCTGAAGTTTAGTAAGATTCAAGAAGCCTCTGAATAGTCTACTAAAGAAAGTTATGAATAATTAATAAGCATGATTTCGTTAGGATCTGATATTTTTAATACACAAATTGAAATTTTACCTCTTAGGTGTCTGATCTATCCGTTTGGATGATCAGTTATTGGCTTATATATTTTGGATCTTCATTTTTAACAATTGCTGATTCTTCTATCACATTTGTGTTTATAGAAACCAAAAGACTTTCCGACCAAAAAAGAGCGCTCCGTCAGGAAGCAAGGTAGTTAGCTACCACCTTAACAAACATTGATGGATTTTCACTGTTTTCATGCCTATTCCTCTGCTCAAACTCATTTAATGTGATCAATTTATATTGATACAGGGGGCGCAACTTAAGAAACACATTGATGCTACTTTGGGTAGTGGAAATTTGAGGGAAGCCGTGCGCCTACCCCCTGGAGAAGATCTTAATGAGTGGCTGGCCATAAATGGTAAAAAAAAAAATGGACTGATCATTGATGTTTATAATTTGGAAACTAGCATATGAAATCTATGTTGTCGAGTTTTAGCATCTCATCGCTGAATTTGATGTAACTGAGCATATTTGTTTCTGCAGCTGTTGATTTCTTTAATCAAGTGAACCTCCTTTATGGTACGCTTACTGAGTTCTGCACGTCATCAACATGCCCGACAATGACAGCTGGAGCTAAGTAAGTTGCTCAAATTCTTCATCTTCAGTCAACATTATATATTGTTACAATGAGATAAATTTAAAAAAGTTATTAACATTACTTTAGTATGACACACACTGACACATGATCCATAGTTTATTGCACAATCGATCAAGTCTAACGTGATCGCTCAAATATCTGCAGATACGAGTACAGGTGGGCTGATGGAGTTACTATCAAGAAACCAATAGTAGTATCTGCTCCTGAGTATGTGGACTATTTGATGGAGTGGATTGAAACTCAACTTGATAACGAATCAATATTCCCTCAGAAACTAGGTGCGTGAGATAGTTCTTACTTCTTAGTACCCAACAAACCTTACTTCAGTAAAAAAGTTTTTATTTATTTACTGATTTCATCTAACTTGTGTCTGTTACAGGTGCGCCATTTCCTCACAATTTCCAGGATGTGGTGAAGACAGTATTCAAGCGGTTGTTTAGGGTGTATGCTCACATTTATCATTCACATTTTCAGATGATTATGAGTTTGAAAGAAGAAGCTCATCTTAATACTTGTTTCAAGCATTTTGTCCTCTTCACATGGGTAAGCCGTTTATTTCTTTGCTTAATGGTTAACTGTGAATAATTACCCACACACATTAAACGATACTTGAATCCAACTAATGTTGTGTTGGTTGATGGGCAGGAATTCCGGTTGATCGATAAGGAGGAGCTTGCACCACTATATGAGCTTGTTGAGTCAATCCTGATGTTGTAGTACTAATCCTTGAACCTTGTTTGCTTATCCTCATTAATCTCTCGTCACAAATGTGATTAGTTGTACCCTGTAGTCAGTAAGCAGGTTTTGTTAGTGAGACTTCATTTATCTTTTACTCTGCAATTGGAATCCTTGGTTTGATCTGTTTTTATATATCAAAATGCAAACTCGATACTTAGATAAAATTCATGTGTAGGTCGTCCGTTTCCCTAAGCAGTCGTAGCCCTTGAACTCTTATTGATCCTGCCAATCAGTTTTAACGTAACCAACTGATGCCATTTCCAGTTGACATGCTGTCTGGCTAATGTCTGCGTCTTTTATAAAAAGTTCAAGAAACAAGTTTAAAATTTTGTAAATGGAAAATATATACTCTAACCTTACTTTCCAAAGTAATTGTTAGTTAACTTTCACGAGGTTAATCCTTAAATCCGGTATGGAAATATATTATTAGCTCATTTTGATTTTGTTGTTAAACATGATCACTCAGTTTATAGTTCTTTAGTGAAGTAGTAAGCAAAAGCGATTTCATTGTTAAACATGATAACTCTGTTTACAAATCTATTTGTAAATCGTAAGGCGTAAGCAATAATTAGCGTTACCAAATAATTGCTACAGTAGTAAACAACAAAAGGCCTTCAAAATGTGCACTGGTTTTTAGTGTCTTCTATAATTGAAGTTTCCATAGCTGTAGAAAATACCTAAAAAGCCTATATCAAGCACACTATAGCCAAAAAAAGAAGCTCAAAAAAGTATTTTACTCGAATATAGTAACTACATATCAATAATGCAATATTGGATACTGAACAAGACGTTGCCAACTATAGACAAAGTGGAGTTACTTTGTTGATCATAAGTAGTGAATTAGTAATGCGTCCGTAAAGTGACATCTGAGTTTCGAAGTGAATTAATGTGTCACTAAAGTGACGTACGTAATGTGGCAACATAATCAATACAAAAGATGAGCTTTTGTAGCCCTTTTTAGTCTAAAGATGTGCGTAAAGTATATTGCGTGTCTGGATAGTTAGGTCCTCAAATCGGACAGCCCTTGCCGTATTTGAACGATATTTTTTACTGAACCACTGCTCCATAGCCAAATTAGACCAACCTGCATCTTCTGGTTGTTCTTAAAAGGTTTCAGCTGACCTGAAGGTCAGAAATACTGATTATGAGCTAATATAGATCCATTAGACTCGACAAGAATTTGATACTTAGTGTCTACATTCTCTGTGCAATCAATTCCATAAACATAATACACTCAGGTTAGCAATTTTAATTCCTTAACACGTCATTAATCCCTAACACAGCTTGCCTCATTAACCATGCTATACGCGTAAAACAGAAAACAGAAAGGAATATATCAATGTTTGTTGCAGAGTATAGAAAAGCCCTAAAGACGCAAAGCTACATCAATGAGGATCAGACTGTCACGATTTCTTAGTTTCTTTTTGTTTAAAAAATCAGTTGACTTTTGGTGATTCTTACAACTGAAAAATTACCAATAAGTACCACTGGCAAACAAAATTACGTCACGCTGTAAAGAAAAATAGTCAAGCAAACGGTCTGCAGTTCCATAACAACGTCCTGCATATGCACTGAATTGACATGTCACCCACATGGGATTTTCACCATATACCATTTATAATAACAGAAAGCTGCAGATACAATGAATCAAAGTGAAAATGCATGTATTCATACCACAACTACTTTTATGACACATAATTTCCTTAAGCGAGATAACTTGCCTGTGCAAACAACTCGGGTAACTTTGATCGCAGTACCTTTCTACATATCAAGGGAAATAGCAATTTGTTCCATTTGTAGAACATAGTTTTCTACTGAACTGAGATCCTTGCAGTAACTATTTGTAGAACAGGATATAGAGAGATTACTTACCCTCATTCTCACTTCAAGCTCAAGGATAAGAATTTACACTCTTGATATATTCTTGTTTAATACGTCTCAATCTTGTCTCATCGTTTGTTAACCCGTCAGTTCAACATTGTTGCACAATAACAAAGATCTGAAAAAATATCGGTACATGAAAACAATAGAGTGAACCTTTGGGATTAAAAAGTAAAATAAGAAAGCGAGCTGTTTTCTTTTCATACTTATCGACAACCGGATACAAGGCAAAACTACAACCCGCTAGATATCCTATAATTTCTAAACATGCCCTTATGCCATAACTAATAAGCAACTACAATAGGCATAAGTAGAAAACAGAGAAACCATAAAACACTTTCAAAACAACTGTAACACCATAAACTTTTTTTTGTGATTCTATACATATAACACGAGCTAGACCTCCTCGTCTCTTTGGCTACTCACCAAGCCAGTGACCCCCGACGCATGCTGCAAATCGGAGAGAGACAATGACCTCCATGGCGATCTGTACACTCCACGAGACGAATCCAAGGATCCATCACTCAACACCCTCCTACCATTCCTATGCAAAGGTGGAAGACCACCGCCCACCATCAAACTACTCGGGTTCGTAGTTTCCCCACTTTCTGCACAACGTGCAAGCCTCTTCGACACCACATTCTCACTACTAGAGTTACAAAGCTTCTCCAACAACACAGTGTGAGCAATCATGTTTTTCCGCTTTCGGCTATAAGCATCTTCTTTCTTAACAATGTCTTGAATAGAATTCACAGATACCGCATCAGCTAAGCTTCCATACGACTTCGATTTTCCAGCATAAAACTTGGATATCCCCCTCCTAAAAATAAATTAAAAAACAACTTTAGACATATTAACATCATATCATCAACAACACATAACCAACATATTCATTAACATTTCTATATAAACGAGGGTTTTGTTAATAACAGCATGGATGTCAATTACATACATAATATTGGTTGATTAGATGATCATTATCAAATGTACAAGTACATATCGCGTGTCCGAATAAAAACTAAGGGAGTTGATACTCACAACAAAAAAAATGATTGACACACCATAATATCACATGACTATTGCACAAGTTACAACACGATATATGCATGATTGTGGTGTGAGGATCATTTTGTTTGGTGTGAGTATCAACCCCCAAAAACCAACTAATACACCAATTTTATGAGAAATGACTGAAATGACTACAAAAATGTCTAATTGCATGCCTAAAACTTGTGTCAATAGTCTATTAATTTGTTTTAAAAAATTGTCCATTTGCCGCAACCTACAAAATACTGACACGTAAGTTTGACTGTAAAGTTAGACATGTTTTTAGTCATGTAGACCATTTCTCGAATTTCATATAAACATATTCATTAGCATTTATTAATAAAAGTTTTGTTAATGACACCATTTAACGTTGTCAATAGAAAATAGTTTTTTGCATCAAGAATTGTACATAGTTGATTTATCAAATATTTATCGATTTTTTTTTACGGCAATATTTTTTCACACTTTATACCACCTGATTTTACAAATGCCTCCGTCGATTCTTAACCAACAACCTCTTGATTGGTGATGTACAAGAATATAATGCATGTCAAAATAACTTATTTATCGGACTATATCATTGTCATTTACTATAAAAGTAAGGATCAAATAAGAAATAAAAATAAAATGGTAGAAGATGAAAATAACTACATAGCAAGACATTTCGGATCTTACCTACATAAAGAGACGATCTTCCATGAAATTCTCCTTTTCATTTGAAATGCGCATTGAAAACATTTCTTATTCTTCTTATTTTATTTTTTCTTAGTGGATCCATTCTCTAAAAACAATAAGTAATAAATAAAAAGTAGTAATGATCATACTTGATTGGTAATGCAGTTTCTAAACCACCAAACGGTTCATTGTCACCCTTGCTTGTAACCTCACCGTCTGCCACGTCATCATCCACGTCATCATCACCGTCACTGTTTACACCAATAGATGAAGAAGAGTCTGTAGAACGACCATCATCATCATCATCTTCTTCTTCTTTAACAACTGGAAGCTTGCTGATCCAATGGTTACTACCACCTCCAGTACTGAACCTGCTGCTACCAGGCTCAGGCATGTTACAGGTCCACATGCGGTGAGGTGACTGAGTGTTGGTTTGGAAAGTGATTGCAGACATTGGATGGAATGTTGGTGATTGAAAATGGGTTTTATTTATACATAAATATATGGATGTGTTGATAGAGATTGTTGTTGTTGTTGCATTGCACTGAAAACTGGATATAGTTTTACTGAGAGAAAGAAAGGTGCATGGTGAGGTCATGTGAGAAAGAGAGAAGTGAGTTATCCTTTTGTTTCATTAAGTTTGTTACATGTGTAGGAGGAATAGGAAGATAAGATTAAGAAAAATGATTTGGAGTTCAAAATATATGATTAATTGTGTGACGCAATCAATAAATTATCGGGTTGTGAAGAAATGGCCTCTCGCTGTCTCAAATAAGATCTAACACATATATTTAGGATACGAGTTACCATCCCAATCAACGCTTCAAGATTAATTAATACTAGATGATTAATTAATTACATAATTAAGCTAACTTGTACTTAAACAAGATTATCTTTTCAAGTTATTGTACTTCACTGTACACACTACTAATATATATATATATATATATATATATATATATATATTGATAACCAAGTGTCGACCTTTCACTAACTTTTAATTTTTTGATTGGTTTACTTAGATTAAACTAATCGCAGCATAAACTCATATTAGGTAAAACTTTCATCTTTAAAAGGTTTGCGTGAAAATTTTAAGATTGTTTCATTTAAGATAAATCAACTTAAGATATCACGATTTTAATACGACAAAGTGACAAGCATTTTGACACTAGGATACCAAGGAGTGGTTAAAACACTTAACACCTCTAAAGGTGAATGTGGACCTTATTGAATGAAAGTAGAATTACTCAAATTTTTTTTTAAAAGGGATTGATTTACACACTTTTATTTTTGATTATGACATTCTAGGTACCGCATCAAATAGTTATATCATATTTACATCCTGCTTTGGTTACTTGTACATTGAGTGTGCAAATCAACTCCTCTCTTAAAACTTTGTGTCAAGTCATTAGTGAACAATTAATATTGAACGGTGGGAAATTTGTTAGACTTGGTGATGTAGTGACGAGTAGCTTTATTTACGTCACTTTAGTGCCACATTATTATTCTTACTTTTCAAATTCCTTTTATTTTTACGCAGTATTGATTTCCAACTTTTTTACCTTTTACTTATACCCCATAACACGTTCACACGCACTACTCCATCACTACCTACTCTTTTTTTTATTCTTCTCTTTACGCGTGAAACTACACCCACTATCACAATCACACATGGTGAAGGTGCTTCATGCGTGGTGCGCACCATTACATCCAATTCTAAGCACATGTGCGATGCTAAAAACATACCAATATTTGTGACATTGATACGCCATCTTTTATAATTCACAACTTCTATAAAGTGTGTTATTACCTTTTACTTCTATAAACCTACATCTCCGACGATAATATGTTCAATGGACTCCAACTAAAACTTCGAAGCCACCATAAAACTCCCACTTTAAATCTCAATCTTAGATATTTTAAGTGAGCCAGAGAATGATTGTCTCAAAATTTCCCGTTTAACACTTTTACATCGTTCTTGTTTTTAAATTGTCGGAAGTGAATTCGTGAAACTCTTGGGGTGAAAAAGTAGTTCTTAACAAGAAAAAACACTATTTGTTTATGTCTCCGTGGTAGGCTCGTGAGCTCCAAGAAGAGGCAAGATGGCCAGGCCAGCATAATCGAAGTGGGAATTTTGATGGTTTAACGCGTAACGCGTGGGTGTATTCCTTGGTGCACCCTTCCAGTTAGGCCATGATTCTAAAAGCATCAGGAACGACGTGGGCACCAACGTCACATTACTTATCCTTTTCCGTCGTTTCCTTATTCCCGTATGGTTCCACCATGACCCAAACAGCATTTCTATTGGGATATATCATAGATGCCTATGGAAAAGAACAACAAAAACAAGGTAGGACGCCGATTGATATCTAGGTGTCGATCCCTAAGATGGAAAACGTCGATTCGTAAAGGGCGTAGAACGTCGATTCGTAAAGGGCGTAGAACGTCGACGATGTTGGTTACCAATTAGCCGATGATCTCACAATCGTCTAACCACATAATGACACATTAGCCCTTTAATTTTAAAGTTTTCGAGGTTAATAGACAAGATTCCTTACATGCTATTACCAAATGGGAAAACATCCTTTTTGGAATATGTAATTGCTCGTGATCTAAGGTTTTTGGTAAATAAAAAGGTAGATACTAAACGACTATCCAAAAGCATCGGTGATTTACCCTCATGGCCAATCTAACCTTGCTCGCAAAATCGATTAAAGTTTGGTTTAATGCCGAGGTACGAACAAACTGGATGATTTGGCACTATAGAAAACATGGTTTGCTTCGACAAAAAAATGCTGAGAAATGACAGGTTAGTTGACGAAGTAAATACTCTCTCAACGCTCTAAGATTTTTCATAGAGGTTTAAAATTCATAATTTTTTTTTATACAAAGTGAGTATTTGATCCAAAATCATCTCGTAATAAGATTATATAAGTTCTTTTATTGAGTCTAGCCATTTAGTAAAGCTTATAATAAACTTGCCTTTTTAAAATATGGAAAATCATATTTATTTCTAGTACTTGTTTCTACTAATCCTCCTACTTACATGATTGTGAAAAGTAAGGTTTTGTTAACAACAACCCTGTGGGTTGTGGTTAAGCACTCTTAAATTAACAAATTAACATTAAATGAACTAATATATTTCATAATTATACACATTTATTCATTTTAAACATGAAATGTGATGATAAACATGGTATGTTTGGTGTTTATTTAATGTTAATTTGTTAATTTAGGAATGCTTAACTACAACCTATAAGGTTGTCGTTAACAAAACCCAAAAAACAAATGATACAAATTATGAGAGAGAATTAGTTCATTACACATGTTAGTATAATTCTACAAATAAGAAGATAAGTAGGAGATATAGTACTGCTTTTAAAAACTAATCACATTTTCATAGATTCTACAAAATATAGTATGCATGTTACTCATTAAATTTGACAACATAACTAATCACATTTCATATAGATTCTACAAGTCAGAGATATAGTGGGCATGTTACTCATTAGATTTGACAACTACCGATATTGAAGAAATCAATGATTTTTGTAAGGGTTTTTCTAACTTATATCATAGGGGCATGGGTTTAAAAGCATTAATTAAAGATAGTTATTTCTTAAATTAAATTCATTTCCATATAAAATGATATTAAATTTGACAAGTAATAAAGTTTTTAGAAAGTAATATTATCAACTTACATTTAATTATGGTCATTTTAGTTCATTAAATGTTTGAAACATATACCACCATGACACATTGTAGAAAATCTCTTTTTATAATCATAAAATTACATCGTTAGAACTTTTTGCTAAGTATTATAGTCGTTGGCCTATAATTGTGTTACTCGTTAACTTTACTTCAATTTGGATAATATGCATCTTGATTTTATTTTCCCACATTTGTTAAAATCACACTAATGTCTTTTATATACATGAGTGTGTTTGGCAAAAGTAGTTGTGAGTAGTAGTAGAAGAAGAAGATGTGAGATGCGCGAGCGTTGTGCACAGCCTCACCGCCACCGCCACAATTTCTTAAAGATTGAAAAATTGAGCATTTTTAAAAAATAAGAAAGTTCACCGCTCATTTGCCAAACGACTACTAAAAATCAAAATGCCCATTGTTCATCGCTCTAAAAAGGTTTACACCGCTCTGTGCCAAACATACCCTTAGTTCATAAGTATATTGTTTTGCTAGATATAATTCTAAAGGCATGTTTAAGAAAATTAAAACATGAATAAGCAATTGCACATTAGATTAGTTAATTGAGGACGGTTATATAGAAAAGATGTGTAATTATTATTAATGTAAAACAAATATATGCCTCAGTATCTTAAACTAATTGATTAAGATTAAATGATACAATAATAATACTTCAACTTCAAACAACCAACAAGATGCAGATGAGTAGATCCATTTATGATGGTTGTGCAAATAAATAATGTCGTAGTTAGTTACTCAATTACACCAAATCTACCATTTATCATATTAATGTATCATTTACTTTTAAAGATACAATAAACAGATATGAAATTGTTCAGCGTTTGAGGATTTAATAGGGTGACGAAATGAGTAGCAAGGTGGCAAAATCGCAAAAGCAAACGTGTTCTACGAAGGAAAATTTAGAAAGAAAAAAAATTTTGAAAACTCGAAACAGGAGGTGGTGGGGTCACATGGTTTAGCTCATCATCGTATTAAATCATGGAAGCCGTTTCTGGTTCATGCTAAATTTGACACTTTTGTTAATGTCACACACTCACATGATTCTACCCTAGTTGTATCCAAACCTAAAGAAAGAGTAAAATACACAGTTAGTCCTTAAACTTACCCAAAAAATTATTGCGGGACAAAACTTGATATTTTTATCGTCGGGAGTTTAAACCTTGGGATTTTTGTGTCAATTAGGTCCTTTGACTAGTTAACCGGTAATGCTCAGGTTAATGCCTCGTTATATGTCCTCATATATCCGTTTTGTTTTGAGGGTATACTCGTCTTTTAGCGGGACGAAAATTTCTTTCTCATTGTACTATGTAGCAGACGTCTAATCCATTTTTCCGCCATGATCTCTAATATAACTAAGCCCTATACTCATTGCTCATCCCCAAACTTTATCTTGGAAGATTACCCAAAAAACCCCAATGCAATGTCAGGCATGAAATCTATGATCTAAGTGACAAATTAACAAGTCCCAAACTTAGTTTTACTCTATGGAACATTAGATTAAATCCTCTTTCCTAATGGTATTTTCAGAAATGGGCTAGGTAGAATATACGAAGGAGGTAAGGAATGTCTTGTTGATTATGTTGATATTAAAGAGGTATATGTTGATGAAATGGATGCTCTAATGAGCCAACTTGGTTATGCTGAAGAACAAACCAATTACTACTACTTTGTTAAGCTTGGTAGTACACTGGATGATGGTTTGTTTAGCTTTCGCGAGCCTGTGAATATTGAGTTACTGAAAGACATTGTCTAGGACCATAAGTTGATAGATGTTTATGTTGAAATAGGTAAGACAAGATTAGAGTTGTCTGAAATCTCCCCCCAATCAATTAAGATTGTATTTAGGGAGATGGATGAAGAAAGTATAAAAGTAGCTAAGGATGCTATCCAATCGTGTTGTAGACGATTGGTTTTAGATGACATTGATAATGAGCCTGCACTAGAACCTTTTATGCAACTAACACAAGTAGCTATGGACATCAATTGCATTAGGGAATGTAGCCAGTTGCCAGAGATTGAGCCTGTATTTTCAACCCTTGACATTTCTTTTGCCAGCTAACCTGTTGAAAATGCGATAGACTTGAATGCTGGTTTTGATAGTCATGTTATTGATAACATTGTTCCTGCATTAGTACTTATTGATGAGGACAATACTTTTCAGGAGCCTGACAATTTTGAGGCTAATCTGTTCCAAGTGACTCAGGATAAGCAATTAGAGAAAGTAGGAAGATCACTTGTTGATGTGAATAACAGGTCTGAGGAGCCTGATGTTGATGTTACTTTGTTCCAAGTGACTCAGACTAGTGACTTAGGCACTGTAGGTGACAACTCAATTTTGCCAAATGAAGAAAATAATAGTCAGAAGAATGATGTACAAGTTTCTTTGTTCCAAAGGAGTCAGAGTACTGAGTTAGGCAATGCATGAACATCTAGTAATATAAGTGATGTCATGAATTTGGAAAATGAGTTAGCTGTGATGGAGGATGATGACTTTTACACTGCCTGTGGTTCTGACTCAGACATAGGTAAGTCTGGGGTGCCAAGGGTTAGGACAAAGTATAATTCTGGTGTTTATACGACATTCTTCTTCTATGGTCAAGACTTTACTACTGCAAAACAAGTCAAAGAGAAGGTAAGAGAGCATCAATAGAAAATAGAAGGGAGTTGATTTTTCTAAAGAATGGCAAAACAAGAATAAAAGTCAGATGTGTGGGTTGTGTTTCACTTTCAGGCCCAAGTGAGAGTGTAGAACTGAGTATAGGCCCAAACAATGCAACTAGAGGTCCAACATGCAGAAAGGGATTATATGTATTAATGGCAGGCAAATATGACTCTTCCCAAATAATCTGCCCATGGCTGTTGTATGTCGGCAGAAATGGTGCAAATAGTCCTTGGACAGTCAGAAAATATAATGATCAACAAACATGTTTGCAATCAAGGGAGCTCAGAGCTTTTGACATTAACTTTATCTCAAAGCAAATAACAAAACAGATTTAAACCAATCCACAGATTCTAGTCAAATCTGTTCATAATCAACTTACCGACCAATTTGAGCTTCAAGTGTCAATGCAAAAGGTTTTAAGGGCCAAAAGAATAGCAGTAAGAGGCATTAGGGGTGAATTCAAGCTACAATTTACCATGTTGAGAGATTATGTTCTAGAGTTGTAGAAGACAAACCCTAATACAACACTTTTGATGAATGTGGAATGTCCTGCAGATGATACTCTTCCAACAAGAGAATTCAAGAGAACTTATGTTTGTTTAGATGCATTGAAGGTAGGATTTAAAGCCTGCCAGAGAGTGTTGTTGGGGTTAGATGCTTTTCCTATTGATGGTCCTTTGAAGGGTCAAATTCTTACAACTGTGGGAATTGATAGCAACAATGGTATATACCCATTAGCTTATGCTTTTGCAGAATCAGAAAACATAGGATCATGGACTTAGTTTCTTCATTGTTTATATAATGATCTTGCACTAGAGCCAAACTCAAACTTCACTTTTATTAGTGACATACAAAAGGTACTCCCTTAAACTGGTACTGAATTCAAGTCCCTCCCCTATTTTTAAACAGACACTAATATATGTGATTTTGTGCAGGATATCATTGCAGTTTTAGGAGAAGTTTTTCCAAATACAGAGCACATATTCTGTCTTAGAAGCATTCATGAGAATATGAAACTTAAATGGAAAGGTAGGTCTCTCAAAGACCATCTGTGGAGATGTGCAACAGCCTCAACTGTATACAGTTTGAGAAAGCTATGGTTGATTTCAAGAGATTTAGTCAACCTGCCCATGCTTGGTTAAGTAAGATACCACTAATCCATTGGTCAAGGTCACATTTTCCAGGTAATTCCTCTATTTGTGTAACTTAAGTGGTATATGTTAGTTCACTATGAATTGTATAAGTAATACATCTTTATTTGTATTGTTTAGGGATAGCTCATTCTGATGTGTTACTTAATAACAAGTGTTTCATGAGAAAATAATTGAGGGTATAAACAAACCAATTATTACAGCCTTATAATACATTAGAGAATACTGTATGAAGAGAATAATGCATGTTATGATGGTGATTGGCAAGATTAATGGGCCTTAACACCAACTGCACAATACATATTAGATGATATTAAGAAAGATGTTGTTAAGTATAATGTTTTATGGAATATAGGAGATAAGTTTCAGGTTAGTGGACCATGGGGAGACGAGTGTGTAGTTAATGTTGTAGATAAGTCTTGTACTTGCAGAAGATGAGAGATAATAGGTTTACCATGTAAACATATTGTTGCCACCAATTGGAATATAGCTTTAAATGGATAACAAGTAGAAGTTGTGGAAACATGGGCTCATCCTTGTTACAATCTTAAAATTTGGCAAGAAACCAACAAACACACTGTCCAGCCCATAACTAGCAATGAGCATTGGGAAAAATCATATGTGCCCACAAGAATTGTTCCATCAAAACCTCAAACAACTGCGGCTAGCTCAACAAATAAAAAGAGTAAAGATAGCTCCTAAAACTGAAGAGATTGTGAAGAATGGTAAGTTTTATAAAGCTTGGAAGAGTATAAAGTGTATTATTTGTGGCATTGCTGGACAGAACCGAAAAACATGTCTTTGGCAGGGTGGAACTCAAAGTAGTCAAACTGGCCCTAAAAAAAATGTTCAATGCTAAGGGAAAAGGTAAACAAGTGACTAAAAAGGTTGCAACAAAGAAGACACATCCTAAAGGTAAAAAAGTTGCAGTAGATAAATATGTTAATGCAAATATCGTCATTAAACGTTATTTATATTTTTGATCTTTACATAAGTTTTGTTAACGACAAAAGTAAATTTAATTTTTATAAAGCTTAAAGCTTGTCAAGTTTAATAGATATTAAAACAAGCTTTTTCAAACAATATCTTCATCATTTAAGCATTTACATTGTGACTAATCATATCTTAATATGAGTCTAAGCATAATGTATGATAGTAGTTTTTAGAATGCTTTAGTTTCTTAAAAACTAAAACATTACTTATGTATTTGCATATTTCTAAAAATAGAAAAACAACACATGACATCATGTGATGCATCATGAAAATCATTAGAAGATTTTATTAGATATTTTGTGTAGATTTGTACTCTTCATATCTTACACAATCTTGCATAGATATGGTTGAATTTGGCAAGATCTTGATATCTTGTTGTCAGACCCCGGCGGCACCAAAATGTATAACGGACGGAACCCTTTCAAGGGGTCCGCCGTCCGGTGCTCACGATGGTTTTGGCTATAAATAGCAAAGCCAAACCAAGTATTTTTATCCCTTTCTATCATACTCTCATACATATCTTCTCTAATCTTTCTAACTCGGTTTCATATCATATTAGTGATCTCTTTATAGCAAAGAAGATCAAGTCACATTCAAGCTTCAACGAGAAGTTGGAAGTCTTGTTTGTTTAGTGTTGTATGATCTTGTGTTGATTCATACTTCATTGTTGTACTAAACTATCATAATCTTGTGAGTGTGAGTGGTTAGTATTTTAGTCCTCAAAATACATTGTGTGGGGGTGGTTGTACCCTTGGAAAGAACTCGACATTTAGCTTAGTGTCGGAAATAGTGTGTTTAAGTGTAAAGGTTTCTCCACCGGTGAAAGGAGCTTGTTGACTAGTGAAGTTAAACTCTCGAGTGTGAGACTCGGGAGTGGAGTAGGCAAGGAGAAAGAGTCCTTGTAGACCCGAACCACTATAAACAACTTGTTGTGGTTTGATCATTTCTTTCCTTATTTACTCTTTACATATTGCTTACATATTTCATCAACATATCTAAGATCAATATCAATTGATCTTTCAATAAGTTTCAAAACAAAGTTTTTAAGTGGTAAACTATTCAACCCCCTTCTAGTTTTCTACAATTGGTACCAGAGCCTCATTGCTCAAGAATTTCTAAAATAATTTGTAATTTATAAATTTGAAACGATCCATGGATTCTGAAAACTTTAAAGAAGGGCAATCTATACAAAGACCACCACTCTTTGAAACCAATGGATTTATCTATTGGAAAAACCGTTTTGAAACATATGTAAAATCAAAAGATATAGATCTTTGGTTTGTTATTGTTAAAGGGGATTTTAGTTCTACAACAAAGGATATTTCTGTTGATGAACAAAAGAAATTAATTGCTAAAAATAATGAAGCTAAAATGATGCTTTATAATGCTTTGCCTAGAAAAGAATACAAAAGAATTTTTATGTGTGAAACCGCCGAAGATATTTGGAAATCTTTGATTGTTACACATCAAGGTAATTCACAAGTCAAGGATAACAAAATTGATCTTCTTGTTCAACAATATGAACAATTTGTTATCCCTGAAGATGAAACCATTGATTGTGGCTTTGCTCGCTTTAATACTATTATTACATCACTTAAAGCACTTGATGAATCTTTTCATAGTAAGAACTTTGTCAGGAAATTTCTTAGAGCATTCCATCCGAAATGGAGAGCTAAAGTGACCGCTATTGAAGAATCAAAAGATCTCTAAAAAATGTCACTAGACGAGCGAATCGGTAACCTCAAAGTACACGAAATGGTGATGGAGAAAGATTCGAGATCATCAAAGGAAGAAGGAGAAGATCAAACCGTTTCTCTAAAAGCAAAGGCGGAATCAAGTGATGATGACGAATCTTGCTCCTAGAGTGAAGATGAGGAGTATGCCATGGCCGTTAGAGACTTTAAGAAGTTCTTTAGAAGAAGAGGAAAGTTTGTAAGACAACCTCGAAAAGAAAAGAAGACATTCAAAAAGATCGGGATGACAAAAGGGTAAAGGTGAAAGAAAGTGTTTTAGATGTGGTGATGCAAGTCATCTCATAGAGAATGTCCCAAGCCACCTAAAAGCAAAACTCAACGAGCTTTTGTAAGTGGTGCTTGGAGTGATAGTGAAGATGATGAAGAGTCAAGCAAGGAAGAGATCGCCTAATGGCACATGATTCAAACGAGGTACATTCCGACTATTCTTATTCTTATTGATGATGACACTTTGCAAAAACAAGACAATCAATTGTGTGAGCTAAGTCTAATAATCATAACTAAAAATAAATTTTAAAACCAAAAGGAATTTTGGAAAATGAAGTCTATGAGTTAAAAGAAAAAGCAAAACGACTAGAAAAGGGAAAAGCAAATGACGATTATTGTAAATCATGTCAAGAGCTTAATCTTGAAATAGAAAACTAAAGTTTACACAAGATGTTCTAATCGAACATAATTCTAAATTTAAAAGGTTTAACAAAAACATCGCCTTTGCCGATGAAATACTTAAAATCCATAAAACACCGTGAGACATGAATGGGATAGGATTTAATGAGGTATTAATTCCAAAGAGTCAAAACAAAACAGTTGAAAAGGACGAACAATCATCAAAAGCTCAGAAGATACAAGACGGACGAACGAACCCAAAATAAGGGTTCCGTCCATTGAACAAAATGGTGCCGTGGGTACTTCAAGAAAGCCGTAATGTTTGTAATACGGACCGTAATGAATTTGTCAAAGTAACAAAGAAAACCAAGGATAGTGTTAAACTAAAACCACCGTTACATCGTGAGTAGGACTTGATAAAAATGAATTTAGATAAAAAACTACTCAACAACGATATAAAACACCTTTTGCCAAATGCCCTTTCCTAAAAGCAACCACAACGACAACCCAACTACCAACACAACGGTTGGAATCAAAACTTTCCTAGACCATATCAAACTCCAGATTACATGTCATGGAACTCTTACCCATCGTTTCCATACATGAATCAAATAAATGGTATGTTTAACCCAAACGGACCCATGAGATATTGGGGACCAAATGCTTGAGTTATTTGCTTCTTAGGTATGCTTGAAAGTTGGATTGGAACCTGATGAATGGATAAAAGATAATGGATGCTCACGGCACATGACGGGCAACAAAAGTCTCTTCTCATCATACCAAGAGTATGACGGAGGTAATGTTACTTTTGGTAGCAATCTCAAAAGCAAAATCATTGGCAAAGGTACGATAGCTCATAACTCCCTAACTATTGAAAATGTTGCTCATGTAGATAGGTTAGGATTTAATCTACTTAGTATTAGCCAATTATGTGATAAAAAGTATAAAGTACTATTTGATGAAAATGGTAATAAAATACTAAAAGATGGTATCACCATAGCTAAAGGAGTTAGGAAAAATAACATATACGTCATGAAAATAGATAAAACATCTAATGACAAACTTTGTCTAACAACGTTAGATGATAGCTCATCTCTTTGGCATAGACGCTTAGGTCACGCTAATATGTGACTTATACAAAACCTTTCTTCAAAAGAGCTAGTTAGGAATTTACCAAAACTAAAATATGACCAACACTTTTATGACGCTTGCAAAATTGGTAAACAAACCCATAGTAGTCATAAATCTAAAAATATGGTGTCCACATCTAAGTGTCTAGAATTATTGCATATGGACTTGTTTGGTCCATCCGCTATAAGAAGCTACGGAGGCAACTTATACACTTTGGTCATAGTAGATGAGTACTCAAGGTTTACGTGGACGTTGTTTTGAAAACTAAAAATGAAGCTTTTGATAAATTTGAAATTCTTAGCAAGAAAATTCAAAATCAACTAGGCGTTAAATTGTGTCGATCCGAACGGATCATGGTCGAATTTGACAACGAAACTCAATTTGGAAACTTTTGTGATACAAATGGTATAACACATAACTTTTCGGCTCCACGAACACCTCAATCAAATGGAGTAGTAGAACGTAAAAATAGAATCATGGGTAATTGCCATGCAAGAAAAGATGAATCATGGGTAATTGCCATGCAAGAAGAGTTAAACCAATTCATTAGAAATGATGTTTGGAAATTAGTTCCAAAACCTAAAGATCAAACTATAATTGGAACGAAATGGGTTTTTTGAAATAAAATTGATGAAAATGGTGTAGTATCTAGAAACAAAGCTAGGCTTGTTGCACAAGGTTATAATCAACAAGAAGGGATTGATTATGATGAAACTTATGCACCGGTAGCTAGACTCGAATCTATTAGAATATTACTTGCTTATGCATGTGCTTATGACTTTAAATTATTTCAAATGGATGTTAAAAGTGCATTTCTTAATGAGTTTATTAACGAAGAAGTATATGTTGCTCAACCTCCCAGTTTTATCGAATTTGAGAAACCACATCATGTCTTCAAACTCAAGAAAGCATTATACGGTCTTAAGCAAGCACCAAAAGCTTGGTACGACCGACTTAAGACTTTTCTTATTGACAACAAATACACTATGGGATTGGTAGATAATACTCTTTTTACCAAGAAAAAGGAGTCACATATTATCATTGTTCAAATATACATTGATGACATCATATTCGGATCAACTTGTCAAGAGCTATGTGATGATTTCTCTAAAATCATGCACGACGAGTTTGAAATGAGTATGATGGGTGAATTAAATTTCTTTCTAGGACTTCAAATTAAAAAACTAGAAGATGGCATATTCTTTAACCAATCTAAATATATAAAAGACATGCTTAAGAAATTTGGTCTTGAAGATTCCAAACCAACTAAGACACCCATGTCCTCGGACACTAAGCTCACCAAGGATGAGGAAGGTGAATCCGTAGATAACACTAAATATAGAGGAATGATTGGTAGCCTACTCTATCTTACGGCTAGTAGACCTGACATTATGTTTAGTGTTTGTCTATGTGCTCGCTTTCAAGAAAACCCAAAGGCATCACACTTAGAAGCCTTAAAAGGATTTTAGATACATTCAAGGAACAACGTGTTTAGGTTTATGGTATCCCAAAGGAACGGTGTTGAAACCATAGTGTATGCCGACTCGGATCATGCCGGTGACTATGTCGATAGAAAAGTACAAGTGGTATTTGCACTTTTGTTGGACATTGTCTCACCTCATGGTTTGCAAAGAAGCAAACGGCTTTAGCCATCTCAACCATCTTGGCCGAGTACGTCTCACCGAAAAGCATGTCAACAAGCTCTTTGGATGAAGCAAGCTCTCGAGATTACTAATTCATCTCAACGATATTGTTATACTTTGCGACAACAAAGGAGCCATCTATCTCAAGAAAATCCAGTTCAACATGCTCGTGCAAAGCATATTGAAATCCGTCATCACTTTCTTCGCGACAATGTTCAAAAGGAAACATCTCAATCGAAAGTATCCTCCAAGACAACATTGCCGACATCTTAACTAAGCCTCTTAAACGAGAACCTTTTAATCTTCTTAGACTTGGTTTGGGGTTAATGGAACCAAACATGTAGGATAAACATAGCCTAAAACATTAGAATAGTCAAAACAAAACAATTTTGTTTTGTATCTCTCATCGTAGCTAACGACACCAAACGACAACACGGACGGAACCAAAAATTTGGTACCGTCTCGTCCGTAGTGACTCTGTACAAAACTGCTACCTACAAAACATCTTCTTCCTCAAAACCCACTTTACCAAAATGTGTAAACATTAAACCAAGCTCATTATTGACACCTTCTCACTCACTAATCATCGGAGATAACATCATTGTAAGTATCCTAACTACATTTTATCTCTTAATTCTGAGTCTAGGATTCTTATTTGTGCACAAAATCATTACAAATCATTACATGGGGTTTATGTATACTTTTGTACTAAATATGAATTCAATTGGCAAATTGCATAACTAGTCATTAAAATTAGGTACTACATTATCATATTGCATAAAAAATCATGCTTCCCATTAATCAATAGATAATGACTATAAGGCCTTATTCAAATAACCAAACACCCCATGTCAAAAAATTTGAAAAGCTTCTCACTTGTAGGAAAACAATTTTTCATTGTTAATACAAGTAGAAACGTTAGATTTTCATCACTTGCATGCTCTTGAATACTAAAGGTATTGCATAACTAATATGCATTCCTGTATATTCAAATGAAGCCACATTAAATTAGGAGCATTTGGGTTATCTCATGGTATTTGCCAAACACCCCACTAAAACCATTTTGTGCATAAAATGAGTCGAGATAACCGCAAATCCAAATCGCTTTCATATAGGCACACACTAGAACCAAAACGTTAAGTTTATTCTCATTTTAACATGTTAATTCTTGCTCCTAGGAATAACCATGGTAGCCGCAGATTCTATGATCACAAGGACACCCTTGGCTACATTCCCAAACATCACAAAACCAAAGGACTTTCCAAGGAAGAAGTAGAAATCTTTAAGAGTCTAGAATCAAGGTATTTCCATGAGGTAGAACCATTCACCCATCTTTCATTGAAAATACCAATCTCCGTCAAGAACTAGCCGCCATTCAATTCGATTGTCTTCTTGACATCGATGAACCGATTTGTCCTAGGTTTGTGTTAGAGTTCTATGATAGTGTAACCGGCTTCAGTGATGAAGATGATGATGAGTTTAGTCTTAGGTTTAAAATCAATCAAAACGACTACACCATCTCCTTAACCAACTTTGCTCAATTGCTAGGAATTCCCAACCGAGGGACATGTGTATACTCGGATAAGTGGTCACTCACAATTCTTGATGCAATCAATGACCGCTCTCTTCCCTACCGAACACCTCTAGCAAATAAGGATGTCATCCGTGAGCACCTATTTATCCCAAGGGGAGACACAACCCGAGTCACCCGAAAAGGAAAAGAAGTGAACCGAGATCCATATGGAATGGAGCTAAATGAACTTAAGCCGAATTTAGGAAATGGAAGAACTACTTAGTGCCAACGTCATTAGCACCATAGTTAATAGGGATCACATCAATGCTTGTCTTTGCCATATGCTCTACAACTTGTCCACCCGTCAACCATTCAACTTAGCCTATTACATCGCTAGGAGAATGATTGATATTCCAACACAAGGATCGGTTGCTCTTCCATACGGATGCTTCTCACCCGCCTCTATAGAGCCTTTTCACCAATTCCACCAAGCCCAAAAGGATGCACCTTCACTATGAGCTCATCCTCACATCTTTGTACCTTTGAGTGATGAACGAGTTGCTAAGACAAAAGGCAAGAGCAAAACCTCCAACTCCATCATCATCATCATCAAATAGCTCCGATGATGGTCTTCCAAACTCTCGCCTTCCACCTCATGAGTATTACGAATCTCTTCCCGAGATTGAGAATGAAACAGCGGAGTTCAAGTAAACCAAGAGGATGTTCAAGTGCCTTGGTAGAATAATGACCAAGATCTACAAGAAATTGGATAAGTGAGAATCGTTTTAAGGAGTGTTTTGAACAATACATTATCTCTAATGTTTGATACAATTTGGTTGTTTTTATCTTGTAGGATGATAATATAACTCGAAGCAATGATGTATGCTAACAATCTTATGCAGGGGGATAGCACAAGTATGCTATCAAATTTTACCCATTTTCACTATAATGTGAAAATCACTTGGCCTTGCTCAAAATCTATGCTCCATTATGTTTGTGCATGTGTTATTTACTTTTCCTAACAAGAAATGTTTAATGTCACATGTTTTGAGCAAAATTTCAGGTTTCGGAAATGTCCCCGACACTTGAAAATACACTCTGTGAACTTTTTGGTTCTAAGACGGATCGACGACACCAAAGTTTTGGTTCCGTCTGTTATAAGAAATGGTACCGCACCAGACAGCGGACCGGCGAGACTCTTTTAAGGGTTCCGTCCTGTAAAATTTTGGTGCCGTGGATCCTGTGTAACTTTCGAATTTCGTTCTTTCGACATTCCAAATTACCATATAATGCTTGTAAGTCAATCTTAACTAGTTTGTACCCTTATTAGAACTAGTATAACACAATTAGGCATATAAGAATTCCACTTCCCACCAAAATTCAAAAATTTGAAAAATTCACCCAAGGAGCCCTTTTGCATAAAGGAAGGAACCAAAATTTTGGTACCTTGAAATCCGTGGGTAATTTGATTGTTAGGATCTTACAATCATTAGAACACATTTATTGCATCTCTTTGCTTCTTCACTCCATCCCTCTTGTATGGCTTGACTTGGGTGATATGACTAGCATTTAACCTACTTTCAAATCATTAGGAACCTCATCCCTTCTATGGTTTAACATCAAATCAAACACATTTCTCCATAATTTTTCACTTCTATAAATTAAGAGGTTTTACCATGATCATCTTCACACCTTCTTCATTCTTACCATCAACTAGCAAAAACACAAGTCAAAATGACAAAATCTTCACCATCCACCAAGCCTTGCAAGAAAACCGCTAGGATAAGCGTAAGGCCTTGTTGTTTCATCAACTTGAGCTCTTCATCCGAATCCTCCCCACTCACCATCTCATCTCCCATAAGGGATGACACAAGCCTAACCTTGGCTACTCCTACTCAATCACTCATTGTCATCTCCACTCCACCACCTACAAAAACACCAACCTCACCACCACCGGCACCTCTCCAAATATCCAAAACACCATCACCACCAAAGTCTCCAACCCTTATTCCTTTGGAGTTATTCTCCACACCTCCTACTTCTCCAAATCCTTTCTTGGAGGACTTGGAAGATTTGCATCCTAGGCCCAATCATCCACCACCATTGCCATCATTTGGCACAACTGAGCGGATCGCTCATGAGTCTCCTAGACCCTCGTTTGATCCAAACGCCCCGTTAGGGCCAAGACCTCTTCTCTTCCACCCCATTCACAAAGGCATCCATGGTCCTTTGTACGGGGATCAACCACTCCCTACATCAATGTCCCCTCACATGAGGATATTGAGGAGTCCATGTGGATGATAATCCCACAGAGAGGAGATTCAAGCGAACTCCAACATATCCACCAATTCAAAATATGGTGGATTCTCACCTAAGTGAGACTATGCAAATGCAAAATGCTTTGCTAGCCTCCATAATCACCAACCCAAACACCACCACCAACATCAACACATCTACCATTCCACCACCACCACCTCATCAACCATACTACCCACCTAGGCATGGTTGCTCAACTTCAGAGCAAACCGTCTAAACCATTGATCGGACCGGGTAATGGCCCATGAATTCAAGAAGAAATGAGGTTCATCCTCAATCACATCCTCGAGCGACTCAACGCTCTTTCTCATCCACCATCTCATTAGAATGGTCCTAGACTAGCTTTTCTAAGCATTTTTTATTTTTTCTAGGATTTTCTTTTATTATTGTACCAAAACACTTCATTGTGTTCTCTTTTCATGGTTTTTAAATCATGAAAAATTTTAACTAATGAATGGTGTTTTCTATATTGTTGGTGCTTATTACATAGTGTTTGGAAATGCTTGTGAATGATGATTATTACTAACAAATCTTTTTGTAGCTTTTTCACAATCCATGTATCTTCCCATTGGCACCCAATTTATGGGGAGCTTTGATCAAGGGGGAGATAATGTCTCGGGCTCATTATACATTTCGCATCGCATCTTTTTTTTGTTGAGACAAAAAGGGGGAGAAATATATAGAACTTGGTTATATTTGACTTTTCTGAAAAAGTCAAACTGCATACATTGACTTTCTGAAAAAGTCAAACATGATACTTCATTGGTAATACTTGACTTTACGAAGAAAAAGTCAATCGCATACTTTGACTTTCCGAAAAGTCAACATCATGCCTCAACTAGTGAAGACTTTGACTTTCCGAAAAGTCAAACATCATACACTTGCATTATCATTTCCTTTTCAAGTTCTAAAACTAATATTTTATAACTCTTGCACAATCTTTGATCTTTTATAAAATAAAATTTATATTTTGTCCTCAACAAAAGGGAGATTGTTAATACAAATATCGTCATTAAACGTTATTTATATTTTTGATCTTTACCTAAGTTTTGTTAACGACAAAAGTAAATTTAATTTTTATAAAGCTTAAAGCTTGTCAAGTTTAATAGATATTAAAACAAGCTTTTTCAAACAATATATTCATCATTTAAGCATTTACATTATGACTAATTATATCTAAATATGAGTCTAAGCATAATGTATGATAGTAGTTTTTAGAAGGCTTTAGTTTCTTAAAACCTAAAACATTACTTATGTATTTGCATATTTCTAAAAATAGAAAAACAACACATTACATCATGTGATGCATCATAGAAATCGTTTAAAGATTTCATTAGATATTTTGTGTAGATTTGTACTCTTCATATCTTACACAATCTTGCATAGATATGGTTGACTTTGGCAAGATCTTGATATCTTGCCGTCAGACCCCGGCGGCACCAAAATGTATAACGGACGGAACCCTTTCAAGAGGTCCGCCATCCGTGGTGCCTGCTGATGGTTTTGGCTATAAATAGCAAAGCCAAACCAAGTAGTTTTTCATCCCTTTCTATCATACTCTCATACATATCTTCTCTCTAATCTTTCTAACTCAGTTTCATATCATATTAGTGATCTCTTTTGTAGCAAAGAAGATCAAGTCACATTCAAGCTTCAACGAGAAGTTGGAAGTCTTGTTTGTTTAGTGTTGTATGATCTTGTGTTGATTCATACTTCATTGTTGTACTAAACTATCATAATCTTGTGAGTGTGAGTGGTTAGTATTTTATTCCTCAAAATACATTGTGTGTGGGAGTGGTTGTACCCTTGGAAAGAACTCAACATTTAGCTTAGTGTCGGAAATAGTGTAAGCGAAGTGTAAAGGTTTCTCCACCGGTGAAAGGAGCTTGTTGACTAGTGAAGTTAAACTCTCGAGTGTGAGACTCGGGGAGTGGAGTAGGGCAAGGAGAAAGAGTCCTTGTAGACCGAACCACTATAAACAACTTGTTGTGGTTTGATCATTTCTTTCCTTATTTACTCTTTACATATTGCTTACATATTTCATCAACATATCTAAGATCGATATCAATTGATCTTTCAATAAGTTTCAAAACAAAGTTTTTGAGTGGTAAACTATTCAACCCCCCTTATAGTTTTCTACAAAACAAGCTGAAGGTACACGTGTTGTTGAAAGTCAAGCTGATGCAGTTCAAGGAAGTAGTGTTCAATCTGAAATTCAAGATCAATCTACTGAAGATGCCATCATACATGATCAATCCCAGTCTCAATCCCAACAACCTGATCAAACACAGTCTTAATCTCATGTCCATTCAAGTGGTGTGCAAGCAGTTTATGATTCATCCCAGCTTACTGCACAAAGAATGACTAAGCAGCAGGTTGCACTAGAAAGGATGATGGCCTCACCATAGGTCAATTCTGTTACGCTAATGAACTAGACAATATTTCTTTATATTTTCTATGGATAAGTTATGTACTCTAAAAACATATGTGTGTGTTTAACTCTAATATCATGCTTCAAAAAGTATGAAATTGTATGCATTAGGAATTATATCCATTTGCATTATCTATGGAACCATGTTATGTTTATGTATTTTCATAGATTGACCAAGCTTTTTGTGTGCATAATTTGCATCTTGTGTGGACTGTCTCTTATTGCATTGTCTATGACTGCATCACCTTCAACTGCAAACTTTGACTGAGATGATGTAGAAGAAGTTGTGGCTTCTTTACTAACCATGTGCATAAAGCCTAAACTAACTTAAGTTAATACTTCATAACAATGTTGACAATTAAAAGTCAAACCTAACCAAATTAATAACCATCTGCATGAACATAAGGTAATAAAGTAAAAACTAACAAAATTTAATCCTTCATAACAATGTTGACAATTAAAAGTCAAACCTAACCAAATTCATAACCATTTGTATAAACATAAGGTAAACTCAGCTGCAGAACAAAATTCATAACCAAATAGGCGACTCAGTTACTACCATTTTCAATATGAGGAAGCATGAAACATTCCATTAAAGAGAATCTAAAATTAGAACATACTACATAATAGTTTGATCAAGGTTTTTACACTAACATGGTGGCCAAACAATTACTTACATTTCCATAAAACACAAAATACGGCCATCATACATAAAAGCTAAAGAATTAACCAAGTGCATAAACAATCAAGAACAATATCCAACTGAGCAACAGGTAAATATTTTACTTCCACACATCGCCTTGAGTAGCTTGTAATCTTGCCTCAATCTCATTTCTCCCCCTCAAAAGGCCTAGTATGATCATTCTTGAACGAGCACACATTTTCAGATCATATCATTCTATGAACCGACAAAAAGACCCCTAAAATGGCAAGTCATTAAACAACCACCATTGTTACTATGTACTTTGATGGATCTGGACACACACCTTGTGTCAATGATATTTTGTATAATATTAATAAGCACGCGGAATTTACTTAGTAATACTTAGAAGACGGATTGTATGATGTATTGTAAGTAAACACAGATTAAACACAAAACTTAAGCTCCAATATTATTAATGAATAATACGAGTGATCTTGCTTATCACTAGGGTTACACCTTGAAGCCTTTTTGAATAATACGTATGTATGTAAGTATGTATCTAAGACAATGACCTAGGACCTCCTTTTATAGTACAAGGAGTCCTTTACAAGATAAGTATAAAGCTAACAATATAGAATATACACAAGATCTTTTCTATACTTATCTAGACACGTTCTCCCAACCATTATCTAATAGCAATGGTAATAATGTACCGGCGGTGGTAATACATTTCCACCGCTAGTGCAATCAAGCAGTGTCTTCCACAACTATCAGTGGTAACAGATTATTCCCAACAATCCTCCCCTAAACTTATGATTTCTCTGCAAATCAATAAGTTTCTTCAATCTGCATCATCTTCAAGGATTTGGAGAATTCAATCAAACACTTTACTTCTTCCTTAACTTTTGAATAGCTCTTGAACATTGATCTTGAAGCCTATGTAACAATGCTCTGACTTTCTCACTATCTTCATGAACTCTTATAGAAGTACATAACATTACTGTGAGAGTTCCAGCTCTGAGTGGATATTCTTTCTCAGCAAGCATAAATGCATCTACTCCATTTGCTGTAGAAACATGATGAACTTCACATGAATCATAGTAAAACCATTTAGTACCGTGACATGTACATGAGAATTTCCAAAATCATCATTAACATCGATTCATAGAGCCTTCTAAGATTAACCCATAAGCGCATCTCCTTCATATCTTTGAGATCTTGAGCATCAAACCTTTCTTGAACTAACTTTCATAATTTGTCAAGGTCATCTCTGTCAAAAGCTTTGATGAGATCTTCAAATTGAATGAATGAGGAAGTTGCACCACCTAGCCTTGTGATCTTCCAAGTTGGAGCAAATTTGCTAGCGATGTAAACCTCCCAATCAATGATAGGATGTCTAACTTGCGGTGGTTCCGGTAAAATCTTCTTTTCTATCACAATCATTTCACCATCGCTCTTGATGAACTTCTCGCTTGGAACTTCTTGTTCTTCAAAAACTTGGTCTTCTTACCAAGATGAGATTCACTATCTTTGGCCTTTCTTTTCAAATCAGATACCTTCTTGCTTCTTCTTCGAGTCCATTGGAATGAAATCTTTATCAAATCTTTGAACTCTATAGTAGATACTTTCAACTTTATCATCGACATTCCTTTGAATTGATGTCTCTTCCAACCACCAACATTGCAACAATAAGTCTTCATGTATGCAATAACTTGTGCCTTAGTTGTTTGCCTTGGTTTCTTGTGACCTTTCTTGGTGAAACAATAGCCTCTTGAAGTGCTTGATTATTCTTCATCTGCCTAAAATCTTTTAACAGTGCAGTTCTTTGTTCTGCAGTTAAAGATTTATCAGCTACAAGGTCAATTGCCTTTTTCTTGATTACTGGATCATGTGCAGTCAAGAAATCCATTTCTTCTTCAGTAGGTACATAGTTGAACTCTAGAGTCTTTTCTCTAAGTCTTGTAAGTTGAACAGTGGAAATTGGATTTTCCAATCTATCCAGCCTTTTAGCCTCCATAAAGCTTGCAACTTCCAATTCTTCAAGCTTTACCTTTTTAGCAACTTCATCTTCATATATCTTTTTAGCAACTTCTTCATCATGAGCAATCTGAACTTGTTCTTTCTTTGAAATCTTTCTTCCAGGTTGCTCTTCACTTTCCATAACTGCTTTACCTTTATCTTTCTTCTGTTTATCAATTTCTTCACTTGCAGTGGTAACATCATGTTCAACAGTGGGAATATTTGGCTCTGCAATGGAAATTGGATAAGTGGTAAAATCAGTTGCAGTACTGGAAATGTCTTGCTCTAGTTGCTCTTCTTGAGTATCAGCTTCCTCTGCACCTTTACTAGAAACACCTTCATCTTCAAAATCAATTTTCCTCCCCTGAGTTTCAGCACCTGTTTTCCTCCCATGTTTGGGAGAATTACCCAAATCTGTATTGAAGTCTTCTGAATCACCACCAGGAGGTGAAGATGGAGATTGTGGAAAACTAGAAGGGGGGTTGAATAGTTTTACCAATTTAAAACTTCCATTTAAGTATTTAGATCGACTTATGTCAATCTATTTGGTTGTTTATGTTGGACGTTGATAGATAGATATATAAACGTGTAATGAAAGATAAAGAGTAAAAAGCACATCACCACGACAAAAGTATTTATAGTGGTTCGGCTACAAGGACACTTTCCTTGCCCTACTCCACTCCCCGAGTCACCTACTCGAGAGTTCGTAAGCACTACACCAACTCCTTATGGCGGAGAAGCCTTCACAACGTCACTTAACCTTTTTCCGGTACAAAGCTAAATACCGAGTTCTTTCACACCAAGGCGAACCACACCTAACACTACGTCGCCTACCCTTTATACGGTTCTTAGGCTAACCACCGAGTTCTTTCACACCAAGGCGAACCACACCTAACACTACGTCGCCTACCCTTTATATGATGCTAGGATAACCACCGAGTTCTTTCACACCTTAGGAGAACTAATCCTATCACAACGTCGCCTACCCTTTATTAGGTACTAGGCTAAGCACCTAGTTCCATTACTATGGAGGAACTACTACCCTTCACGACACAACACCTATTATCAAGGAGATCTACTCCTTGTTACAACACCTTCAAGGATATCACCATCCTTGTAAATAAACAAATACTTATATGTATAACGATGCACCTCATCGATTATACGACCTAAGCATTCTTCCCAAATGCTACTTGATTTGATTCTTCGGCATCCTTCACTAATGCCTTTGACACAACGCTTGGCACCCTTCACTAATGCCTTCGTCTTGACACCTTTAGCATTCTTCACTGATGCTTTGACACGAATGATGAGCATCTTTCACTAATGCTTGCATCTTGACACTTTCGGCATTCTTCACTAATGCCTTCAACCCAACGTCTATGGAGAAAGGTAGATCTATCAACAAGAGAACTTTCGTTGTCTTGAAGATGACGAAGCATGGCAACTCATGGATTTGAGATTGCACGTCTTCAAGAAGTGGTGATCTTTCCTTTAAGAGGAACCTAGAAGATCACACAAAAACAAAAGACAAAGACTACATAGATCTCTTGGATCCGAGGTTAGAGGTTAGAATACTTGGGAGAAGTATGTGTAAAGGGATAAATAGAAAGGAAGAAATGGCTCTCTATTTATAGAAAATTCTCTCTGTTTCCCGGATCCCACGGATCCCTTCTACTTGAGATCCGGCTAGCACAAAGCTAGGGATCCGTGGAACGCTCCTCTTTGCCCATGGGTATTTTTGGTTATGGGTCATGGGTTATGGGTTGATCCATGGTTTTCTTTCTAGATACAATGTATCTTAAAGATACAATGAACTTGGTCAAGTGGTATATATAAAACCATGGGTTATGGGTCAATACCATTTGCTAGTATACAATGAACTTGGTCAAGTGGTATATATAAAACCATGGGTTATGGGTCAATACCATTTGCTAGTTTTTATCCATTTAGTATATACTTGTTTTTACCCAACTACATTCAATGTATTTGGTCAATGGGTCAAATACTTAAGTTTCTACCTATTTATATTACCCAATATACTACATACTAGTTATGTGTATATTTTACCCAAATATGTAAACACTAGTTGTTGTACATATGTAATACTAAATCATAAAATCACTTATACGTGTTTTAGTGTTTTAAGTGAAAATGTGAATATGTTAGAAACTATTAGTTCAAACCATTTACGTATTTTATTTGTTTCGTTAATATGATTTTACGTTTGTTATCGACAAAACATTTGAAGATCGTAAAATATAAATAAGCGTTTTACGACTTATTTGTATTAACAATCTCCCTTTTGTTGATGACAAACATAAAATTATTTGAAGGAAAAGCTAAAATTAAAACGTTTAATTTGTAGTTTTACTTTCTTCTCCCCTTTGTCGAAACAAAAGAGCTTGAAGGAAACTAACACATTGTTTTAGGAAAAACATGTGAAAGGAAAAAAATATAGAGCAAGTAACGGGAACGGATCTCGTCTTTTACTCCCCCTTGACGAGTCCATCCCTATGTAAGGGCGTCAAGAAAGTAATACTAAGCTAGTTTGTTAGCAACTAAGTTTGCAAAATATTTCGTCTAAGTGACGAGTGTGCTCCCCCTTGATGATTGCAATTTTGCAAAGGGATGTCGAGAAATGTAATCCTAATATTGCAAGTAATTTGCAATGTATTGTTTTGACACAAAGCTCCCCCTAGCTTTAGGGTGTCAAATGCTTCAAGTGTAGATTGAATAACTACAAAACAAAGGTTAGAAAACAAGTATAATGCACAATTTCACGCATATGTGATCCAAGTTAGTAGAAAAATAGTTTTACATCTCACGGATCCCACGGTTCCCTCCTAGTAGGGATCCGTCTCAGGCAATTTTGAGGATCCGTATAGTGATGATTAAATTCAACAATGGTGATGTAACAAGTAATGTTAACATCAAAATGAGATATGTATTCAATGAACAAACATATACTCAATGCAATATGGCAAGTAAACTATCATTCAATAAAACATAAGAGATGATCAACAAATCTCTAAAACTAAGAGAATGATTTAGCCATATTCTACTAATACTAATAAGTGACCAAAGCTTAAGAAGCAACAATGTGCTTGAGTCTAGGGATGAGTAGACTTGTTGATTTGGTCCAATCTTTCAAGAAGATAATTAAACATGAAATGCAACTCATTTCGTACTTCTTGAACAAGTCCTTGGGTGATTAGACAATTAGAGCAATTAGTGTCTTGATTAGGAACATGATGTTTTGAGGAGGTTTTACAAATGATGGTGGAGGTACATTGAGTAATTTAGGATGAGGTTCTACAAGGAATGAGAGTGGTGGTAATGGAAATTCCTCCATATGATCAAGTCCTTGGTGGTTCCTTGTTTCCAACGATGGACTAGTTGGTGATGTAGGTGGTTCCTATTTTAACGAGAATGTTGGTGAATGGGAAGTTCTCGGTGGTGAATGCTCTAATGAATAGAGAGAGGCTCGGTGAAGGACTCTAGTCCATGCTCTAGGAATGAAGGTTTAGACGTTTTGCTAAAACTAGGTACGTTTGGTTTAGAGATCGATGATCCTTTTCTAACCTAAAAGGTTTAATGCTAATTATTGCGGTTCTATTGGCAATTGTTGATTGGGTTTGTTGAGGTGGAGATTCTAGCACTATTATCTCTTACGGATGATGATTCGGTGGATGGGAAATCCTACCATTTGTGGGTTTAACCGGAGATGATTTGGTTGAGGAAATTTCGTGTACAACACGAGCAAGTTTCTTGGGTGGTTCTTGGTTGGATGAGTTAGCACTAGGAGCTTTCCTCATGATGAAATGACTAAGGAAAAGGTTTCTAAATGCTAAGAATTTATGTTGTGTTTGATGACTAAGGGATTCTAGCAAGATGACTTATAAAGGGAAGGATTTGGCAAGTGCATTCAAGACTTAAGTCTCTAATATCCTTTGGAATGTGATGATTAGCATGCACAAGAGTCAACTTGAGTTTTACCGATCTAGGGATTTAATTAGGATGAGGTGGAGTGTTCAAGTTAGCAAGATGAGCTTTAAATGATTGTTCGAGCAAGAGTTGACATAAATCATCACCCGGATCCTCGGTTCCCACCAATGGGGATCCGTCTAGGCTAATCCTAGGATCCGGCTCTCGGCAGACTAGGAAAGGATAGAAGTGATGTTTGAAAGGTCTAAAGCCTATACCTTTTTGAGTGTTTCAGTTCTCCTAAGTGTCTTTAAATGGAAGGGTACTTAAATGTTCAAGGGCAATGAGTGATGTAGCTAATGATTGCCTTATATAGAAGAAATTAGAACTTTCGTGAGTACCAATGAATGAACAAAGATGACACTAAAATATTGAGAGTGTGAAATGGAGCTAAATGATCCTAGTGATCAGATAGTGACTTAGGATAATGTCTTGTAGAAGATCCTAAAGGTTTTAAGGTGGAAGAACTAGAATTTGATCCATTTCGACCAATTTTGAGGAAAGGATGATTATGACCAGTTTTACCATAATCAAAAGATTTCTAAGTCTAGATGTGAGGGATCATGTGAGAAATAATGAGTGATCTAGAGAGCGGAAGAGTAATGAGTTTAGGTGAAACGATAGATCGAAAAGCACTTTGAGTGTGATCCTTAATGAGCTATGAGTGAGTGTGAAGCTTACTAAGCTTGAGAAGGACTTAAGAGATCCTAAGGTATTAAGTTCAGCTAGTGTGAAGTACTCTAGGAACATGGTTTGAGGTGTAAAGGATTGAAACTCCACTTCTATTTGCCCGGATCCCACAGATCCTTAACTTGAGGGATCCGGCTAGTTACAAACTAGGGATCCGGCATCTGGGAGAGTTTTTACTTAACAGTGAGTGTTTTGTTCTAAGTATCAAAATTAGAAACTAATGATCTCTACAGTAAGCATACATGTATACAAGTAAAACATACTAAGCAGCATGTAGAAATAGCACATAAGCAATTAAATGAGATCTAGTTCACAAGTAACACAGAGGTTTATCAAACTAAACAAGCACTATTCAAGAAGCTCAAAACAGATTTACGATCTAGATTAGTAAATCGTTTGTATTAACAATGGCGTGCAGAGTAGATGATGGTGTTCAATACAATAGGGTTGTTTTGGCCAACTGAAGCAATGAACTTATGTATAGTCATTACGGATGGTGATTAGCATACAATGAACTTCGTCCATGAAGTCATGTAGCTCTTCTCGATCAAAGCAAGATAATCGCTTGATGAGGCAAGTGGTTGTGATTAACTAAAAGAAAAATTAATTTAACAACTTGTTTGATTAGTAATCCTAAGACAATGCAAAGTATTTCCATTGTAAACTTACTTTAGGAAAACATAGGAGTATAAATTTCCCAAGTGAGAGAATGAATATGAGACTATTACTAGCGGTGCTCAATTACGGCTAAACACGACCATTTTTACGGGTGATTCCACACACCCAACTTCTATCAAGGAAGCAATTCAACCGTTAGGTCAAATTGAGTTTCTAGTGCAATAAGTTCTCCAATATTCATTCTCAAGTTAGGAAAATTTATATTCCTACAATGGCCTATCGAAGAGTAACAATGATGATACTTTGCTTCGTTTAATATTATACTTGAGACAACTAAGGTGACGAAGGCGTCATGTTAAAAATAAGTTTAAAAGTTGTCCATATGGTAAACAACAAAAAAATGGTTGGATGAGCTAGTTCAACATATGTTGTTGGAAAGCTTTGAGTTTGGAATTTTGGATATGAACAATTATATTTGCGTTGCAAAATAATTTACTTGAGTATATCGGACGAAATAATCAAGTTGTCAATCCTACTATGAAGCTTGGAGAGCGATCATGAAAAGGAAAATGGGAGAGTACATCATCAACACAAGTGTAGGTTATGATCCGATGTACATTCTTGTTGTTTTTAGAAAATGATACAAGAACAAAGGAAATCATATAAGCACATATGACAAACTCAATCAAAAATCCATTTAGTGTGTTATATGTTTTAAACATTTTTCAACCTATATGACTTATCTAAATATCTAAACTAACATTTTCGACACAACTAGATGTTATCCCAAACACCCCTTCAAATAGCACATTGATTAGTAGAATATTACTAAATCGACAAACAAGAGAATGAATAGCAAGGTAAGGAAACCACATATGCTATTCAATCAAACAATCACAAAAGCTATTTTAGATAAGCAAATAATCAAGTAATGAAAAGAAGATAATTTATTATTTAGCATAGCATACGAAAGTTCTTTTCATCGCTTTGTGTTAAATATAAACATGTATACCAAGCTTGATTAGTTTCTTTTATATTTATAAATATGATCAAAACCTTAATTTCAATAGAGGACACATTGTTATTCAAAAGCGAAAACATCCGTCTCCAATTAGATCAAAAGTTTGTGCAAAACTTATGACCGAAAAATGACTTTCTATTATAAATCAATGATTACGTAAGTTATTGTTTTGAATCGGTTTATGAAATCATTTTAAATGAAAGTAGACTCAAATACCTTTAAAGCGATAGGTGACACGACTTCTAACGACTTACGGTTAAAAAGTTATGAACTTTTGAAATTGAGACAAAAATGTCTTCGTACCTACGGATCCCACGGATCCCTTGCTTGAGGATCCGTCCGGTGTAACTGAGGATCCGCGGATCGACTGCAATTACAAAATGTACGTTTTGACCCGACGAAAAGGTTTAGTCTTTGTAGACTTTTAGTGAAGTTATATTACCCATTTTACCTTTATTCAAGCTTGATTAACAAGATATCTAACAACAAAACTTCAAAGAAAAAAAATGACTAAAACACTTTTCATATTATGCTTATTATAATATAGAAGCATATATCACCATTTTGTCCACAAGCAATTTAGCACGTTTTTTAAAAAAAATGTAACTAAGAAAACATACCTTTGCTATATCCCCTTTTTATGGTTTTAGAAACCATAGACGCGAAATACTTCATGATCTTCTAAGATACTCCAATCCTTTGCTATATTTCCTTTTTATGGTTTTAGAAACCATAGACGCGAAATACTTCATGATCTTCTAAGATACCCAAATCCTAGTATGAAGACTTCTCAAAGGAAAATGTTTGAATGATCTATCACTATCCAACATATGATGATTTCTAAAACATGACTTTTGTTTTAAGAAATTCCCTTCTTTGTAGTTTTCAAACATACGGATCGTATCAAGTTTTCAAAGTACAACATACTTTAAGAAACTTGGTAACGAAGCTCGATGCCAATTGTGGAAAACTAGAAGGGGGTTGAATAGTTTTACCAATTTAAAACTTCCTTTTAAGTATTTAGATCGACTTATGTCAATCTATTTGGTTGTTTATGTTGGACGTTGATAGATAGATATATAAACGTGTAATGAAAGATAAAGAGTAAGAAGCACATCACCACGACACAAGTATTTATAGTGGTTCGGCTACAAGGACACCTTTCTTGCCCTACTCCACTCCCCGAGTCACCTACTCGAGAGTTCGTAAGCACTACACCAACTCCTTATGGCGGAGAAGCCTTCACAACGTCGCTTAACCTTTTTCCGGTACAAAGCTAAATACCGAGTTCTTTCACACCAAGGCGAACCACACCTAACACTACGTCGCCTACCCTTTATACGGTGCTTAGGCTAACCACCGAGTTCTTTCACACCAAGGCGAACCACACCTAACACTACATCGCCTACCCTTTATACGGTGCTAGGCTAACCACCGAGTTCTTTCACACCTTAGGAGAAATAATCCTATCACAACGTCGCCTACCCTTTATTAGGTACTAGGCTAAGCACCTAGTTCCATTACTATGGAGGAACTACTACCCTTCACGACACAACACCTATTATCAAGGAGATCTACTCCTTGTTACAACACCTTCAAGGATATCACCATCCTTGTAAATAAACAAATACTTATATGTATAACGATGCACCTCATCGATTATACGACCTAAGCATTCTTCCCAAATGCTACTTGATTTGATTCTTAGGCATCCTTCACTAATGCCTTTGACACAACGCTTGGCACCCTTCACTAATGCCTTCGTCTTGACACCTTTAGCATTCTTCACTAATGCTTTGACACGAATGATGAGCATCTTTCACTAATGCTTGCATCTTGACACTTTTGGCATTCTTTACTAATGCCTTCAACCCAACGTCTATGGAGAAAGGTAGATCTATCAACAAGAGAACCTTCGTTGTCTTGAAGATGACGAAGCATGGCAACTCATGGATTTGAGCTTGCACGTCTTCAAGAAGTGGTGATCTTTCCTTTAAAAGGAACCTAGAAGATCACACAAAAACAAAAGACAAAGACTACATAGATCTCTTGGATCCGAGGTTAGAGGTTAGAATACTTGGGAGAAGTATGTGTGTAAAGGGATAAATAGAAAGGAAGAAATGGCTCTCTATTTATAGAGAAAATTCTCTCTGTTTCCCGGATCCCACGGATCCTTCCACTGGGATCCGGCTAGCACAAAGCTAGGGATCCGTGGAACGCCTCTTTGCCCATGGGTATTTTTGGTTATGGGTCATGGGTTATGGGTTGATCCATGGTTTTCTTTCTAGATACAATGTATCTTAAAGATACAATGAACTTGGTCAAGTGGTATATATAAAACCATGGGTTATGGGTCAATACCATTTGCTAGTATACAATGAACTTGGTCAGTGGTATATATAAAACCATGGGTTATGGGTCAATACCATTTGCTAGTTTTTATCCATTTAGTATATACTTGTTTTTACCCAACTACATTCAATGTATTTGGTCAATGGGTCAAATACTTAAGTTTCTACCTATTTATATTACCCAATATACTACATACTAGTTATGTGTATATTTTACCCAAATATGTAAACACTAGTTGTTGTACATATGTAATACTAAATCATAAAATCACTTATACTTGTTTTAGTGTTTTAAGTGAAAATGTGAATATGTTAGAAACTATTAGTTCAAACCATTTACGTATTTTATTTGTTTCGTTAATATGATTTTACGTTTGTTATCGACAAAACATTAGAAGATCGTAAAATATAAATAAACGTTTTTACGGCTTATTTGTATTAACAGAGATGAAAGCACAATAGTTGCAGTTCTTCCTTGCTTGAACCCCTGCAACTCTTCCTTCAAGGTCTGAATCTCTACCTTCAAAGATGTATTTGTTCTGCAGTTAAAGATTTATCAGCTACAAGGTCAATTGCCTTTTTCTTGATTACTGGATCATGTGCAATCAAGAAATCAATTTCTTCTTCGATGGGTACATAGTCGAACTCGAGTCTTTCTCTAAGTCTTGTAAGTTGAGCGGTGGAAATTGGATTTTCCAATCTATCCAACCTTTTAGCCTCCATAAAGCTTGCAACTTCCAATTCTTCAAGCTTTTCCTTTTTAGCAACTTCATCTTCATATATCTTTTTAGCAACTTCTTCATCATAAGTAATCTGAACTTGTTCTTTCTTTGAAATCTTTCTTCCAAGTTGCTCTTCACTTTCCATAACTGCTTTACCTTTCTTTCTTCTGTTTATCAATTTCTTCACTTGCAGTGGCAACATCATGTTCAACAGTGGGAATATTTGGCTCTGCAGTGGAAATTGGATTAGTGGTAAAATCAGTTGCAGTACTGAAAATGTCTTGCTCTAGTTGCTCTTCTTGAGTATTAGCTTCCTCTACACCTTTACTAGAAACACCTTCATCTTCAAAATCAATTTTCCTCCCACGAGTTTCATTTGTTTTCCTCCCTGTTTGGGAGAATTACCTAAATTTGTCTTGAAGTCTTCGAATCACCACCGGAGGTGAAGATGGAGATGAAAGCACAATATTTGCGCTTCTTCCTTGCTTGAACCCTGCAACTCTTCCTTCAAGGTCTCGAATCTCTACCTTCAAAGATGTAATATCCTTGGCATGTTGCTCCTTAAGATGTGCCAAGTCTTGTTCCGAGATTTGACTGTTTGGCTAACTTTGTACACAAAACCATCAATTCCAATTGTTGCCCATCGCCTCATCACTTCCAACCGTGTGACTGTTGGGAGAGGTGAATCATGGGGCAATGGTTCGATTCCTCCTAGTTGGACTAGGTTGAAGTCTAGAACCACCACGCTTGTTCCTAGACCAAAAGGTTCGAAACATGTTGTGTTGTCATGAGAGAAGTTGGTCATTTGCGCCTCCTCTCATAGGTGTGAGAAGCAGTGGAGTATAATCAATGTTTGGAGCAGAGATTATGGGTGGGTTTTGTTCAGGTGAAAGCTTTGCAAGCATTTGAGGAAAGAGAGGTGTAAAATCATGTTGCCATCTTTGTTCATTTTTGAAAACTTTAGGCTTGAGGCAATTGATTTTATAAACATTTGTATGGGGTTGCAGTTGAAACTCATTTAGCACTGCTTGCACAAACCTTGGATACATTAAAAATTTTGTTGAACTCTTTACCATGCCAGTCATACTTGTAAAAATATATTTTGACCAGTTAAAAATCTTATCAGTGGCTAGACAAACCAAAGGGTAAGCCATGATTGAACTAAATTGCTCGTAAGATGTTTTCTTTGGACTAAGATAATGTAAAAGAGTATGTATCAAAAATCTCCATTGGGGAAAAAACCACTCTTTTTGAAAATAGCCTTTTTATCAGTGGTATCATACCCCATGGATGATAAAGTATCATGTATTGTTGGCATAGGTAATGTGATTATACCATTGAGATCATCTAATTGGAGAATGCTCCTCAAGGATGCCTCAGTAACATCAATAGTTACCCCATCCACAGTGGCTCTAAGAGCATCCACTGTTTCATGTGTATCTCTATTCTCAAGTGTTATGGGTGAGCGTAAGTCCAAAAGCTGTTTGATTTGAGAGATATAGATTGTGGGTTTTAAAAGCAAAGCATACCTTAGATGGGTAGTATTGAGAAAGTCCACAACGATGAAAAACAGGCCACTCTTTTCGTTTGACTTTTGTAGGTAGGCCACTTGGTTGTGCTCATCTGCAAATTTTAATGGTGCCATAGAAAATTTTGATGAAAAACGATGTTAGGTCAGTAATAATTGAAGGAATAACTAGCCAATTGAGACAAAAGATATATAGAGGTAGGGTTTAAGAGTGTAGCGCAAGAAAGATTATCTAAGGAAAGTATTTATCTTTAGAGGATAAATATCAAATAAGAAAGTAGATAATTCTCTAGAACTTACCCTATATATATGGAAAGCAAGTTTTCTACAACGGCTAGTAAAAAATTTGTTACTGACACAACAGTTGTAACGGCTAGAACAACAGTGGTAAAATAACCTTTGTCGGTGGAAACGTGAACTAGCGTGGTAATTTTTCACAAAAATTTCAAAGAGCGATGGTAATGAAAAACATATGAAAACTAGACGCTCTTATCATAGTTTTTAGTAAACTACCATTATCAACGGATTTGATATGTCTTTACCATGAGCCGTTTGCTATGGACTAGCCAACTCTTAATCATAAAGAATATGGTGAGTTAATAACCATATAGTTTTTGGTAAACTATCAACCATGAACGGATTTGTCAAGTCTTTACCAGTAGCCGTTTGCTTTGGACTAGTTGATTCTTATGTGGATTAGACATGGTGAATCAATAACCATTTGTTGTGTATCTCAGATATACACCTTTTAAGATCAACTCCCATATATGCTGCATATGTTATAGAACAAACAAAGAGTAGAAATAACCAACTTGTTCTTAACCAAAGTTACTGTTTAACCAAGCCACTAAAAAAAAATATCTTCAAAAGTCAACCCGATAATATCTATATTTACTCTTTAACCTACCAAAATAGGAAAAAGTAAAGATATTCATTAATGAGCCCTTGTGATACCATATAGCTCTGATACCACTTGATGGATCTGGACACACACCTTGTGTCAATGATATTTTGTATAATATTAATAAGCACGCGGAATTTACTTAGTAATACTTAGAAGACATATTGTATGATGTATTGTAAGTAAACACAGATTAAACACAAAACTTAAGCTCTAATATTATTAATGAATAATACGAGTGATCTTGCTTATCACTAGGGTTACACCTTGAAGCCTTTTTGAATAATACGTATGTATGTAAGTATGTATCTAAGACAATGACCTAGGACCTCCTTTTATAGTACAAGGAGTCCTTTACAAGATAAGTATAAAGCTAACAATATAGAAAATACACAAGATCTTTTCTATACTTATCTAGACACGTTCTCCTAACCATTATCTAATAGCAGTGGTAATAATGTACCAGCAGTGGTATTACGTTTCCACTGCTAGTGCAATCCAAGCAGTGTCTTCCACAACTATCAGTGGTAACAAATTATTCCCAACATACTTTTCTAATTACGAAAAAATAAAAAATAAAATCTTAAAAATCGCTTACTTGATCAGAACAACCATAGAATCGAAGGCCTGGTTTGGCCGAGGTCTACGAAGTGCAAATTATTGCTTGCTTACCACACTAGTAGCGTACCATGTTGGCATGTTTAAGGTTTTGTACAAGAAATGTTTTGGGGAAAGTTTAGGGATGATAAGTGATAATAAAATTGTTGTACAAAGTAATATAAGAAAATTAAAACATTGTACAACGGCTTTAAAAAGGACGCTACAGTAAAAGACGATTATGCCTTCACGAATAATACATTGACCTGAGCATTACGGGTCAAGGGACCTCATTGATACCAAAATCCCAAGGTTTGCAATTCCGGCGGCGAAAATCCCAAGTTTTGTCCCCCCGTGATGTTTTTTGGCAAGTTTAGGGACCAACGGTGTATTTTACTCTTAAAGAAATATAGTAGAAAGAAGCTTTATTTTAGAGTTAACAATTACTTATAGATGAAGGGGTTGGTTAAATCGTGTACTTATGAGGTAAAGTTTTTTTTTACGGGTGAGCATGAGACGGTTTGAGGTGGTTTTATGCAAAAATAAAAAGCCAAACTGATACAGCGTACAACGCACGTTCGGGGTCAAAGGAAACTTCCTTTTCTTTGAGCAAGTTTTTCAACCACCTATGCAGTGAACCTAATCGTTGTAGTGTAGTATTAGGGTAAGCCTCGGGGATTGATATCGTTCTCTAGAGGAATAGGAATGCTAGTGAGAAATTACTACGCTAAGGTTGGGGTTGAGGAATATTATTTTTTTTAATCTTTTTATGGTTTTTTAGAAAATAAAAGGTACGATCTCGGGGTTTGAATTTGGGGGGTGGTACTTCTATCGATTACTCTAATTATCTAATTATTATCTAACCTAAGGGGTAGTCTATGTCTATTGAAGTGTGCTCGTATGATGATTAAAGATGTGTATACCTAGATACTATTACTCCCTAGTTATCTTTTATTGATGGTTGAATTGTCACGTCCTTATTCTTAACGCGTTGTGTTTTCTAAGGTCGTAGGGTGTGTTTTTATCCCTAACTCTTTGAAGCTACCTAAGGTTAATGACTACGAAATCTCTAGGATTCATAAACTTAACACTAAGGTTTTCTTTGGATTTTTAGCCTACAATTCCACTAGTAATTATAAACTAATGTTCACAAAGATTAATCAAGCATTAATAACACAACGATGGCTTTAAGCACTCCTAAGCCAATTACAATTAAGATAAGAGACAACCCATCAATATTCAATAACTAGGTTTCATAGATCTAAGCAAACACACAAGTAAATTAGCCGGATATGTTAAACATGCAAGCATACACATATTCAATTGAAGACATAATGAAATCAAGGGAATAAATAACTTATCTCGATATAAAATAGGGTATTAGAACCCTAAAATACAGTCCAAGACGGACTACAATCGTTTTAGGTTTTTACTCCACAAGTCTACCTCTTTTTAAGTCTGAAAATTCGAATTCTATATATAGAGTTACAACTGCGACGACGTCACCTTTTAATCGTGACGTCGTCGGATCACCGCCATTAGGGTTTCGTCTTGGCCAAGTCAACCTTAGGACGGCGTCAAGTTGTGGTTGTGACGTCATCTGAATCTGGATCTAGGGCGTCTGGGATGAAAAGTCTTCGTGACACCCTACTCTTCAAAGCTGGCCGTCGGTGCAAAATAACAAATTAAGCTCACGGTGTCACAAAAATAGGAACGGCATCGCTCTTTATTTGTGACGCCGTCGGGTGCACTTCCAGCAGCTTGAGTGTCTTGATCTTGACTTTAGCCATTTTCTTCACATATTCACGCCTTTTCGTCTGAATAAGCATCATTCCAGCATTTTGCCTTCAAGAGACCTAAAAAGTGAAAAGGAACTAATTTAAGGAGTAACAGATATAAAAGTGGGTGATTAAGGGCTTAAATGACCCCTTAAAAGTGTACGTTTTAAATCCTTATCAAATATCCCTACACTTGGTATTTGCTTGTCCTCAATCAAATGTGCTTTTGGTCAATCAATTTAAAAGTTAGGGGGCATAAAGAAATGGTTTAACATAATTCATAACAAGTATAAGCCCCGCAAAAGTCATAACAAGCACGGAAATTATATACCAGCACCTCACAAGTGGTTTTTGGATACTCTCATCTTTCGGGTGTATATGAAATATATCAAATGGAAATGGAAGATAAACACTCATTAACCGGTCATAGTACATAGATTACCATAGGCTTGAGACTAGATCAAACCTCCACCGCTTTGGCGTAAGCACCTAGGAACAACTATCTAAGAGGTCTTTTAAAGGGTTGTAACGTTAGGCTTACGGTAGGGAAACAAAGGGTTTGGTTGGATAGGCGATTTAATGGTGGCAAGTCAAAAATCTTTTGTTACAAGCATGAGAAGAATGACGTTGCTAAGCCAAGACTCGACTCTCTAAAATCTAGATAACTTTGAAACAAACAAACATAAATATAAAGATAGATGTAGGATGGTAGCCCGTATGTTTTTTTTTTTCATTTTTTTCATTTTTTTTCAACACTCTTTTTTTTCGATTTTTTTTGATTTTTTTTTCTTCATACACTTTTACTCTACCATCCTCTACGATAACATCAAAATATAAGGTATTTATAGGCACATCCCTACACTTGAGTTTTTATTACTCTAACACTAATTTGACCCGAATTGAAAAGATCAAAACACTTGGAGTACATTATTACGTAGATAAAGGGAATTTGAATTTAACGTTCTTTCTCGTCACTCCATAAAATTTAACTTTACCCATGAGTCACAATCGTCCCAAAACTGTATACAAAGGATATGACTCGACTTAGCAACTATGCAAATAACTAGATAATTGAACTAAGGGTTTAGTATGATAACAGTAATGCACTAAAAGTGAGTGCATACAAGGTAGGCTAAGGCTATTTGTGTGTACATTTGGGGGTGGATTGTAAACAATGCTCTTCGATGATATTCTGGAAAACCGAAACATCACGAGAACCGCGAAAATGATAGGCTTTGAGGGGTTAACTAGGGGTATCGTGTACTAAAGATGAGTACATCGCAAGGGCAAATATCAAACAAGGATTATCCTAATGCCTCTTATCATATAGTTATTCCTAACTACACAAGTGTAGTCTCACTAGCGATCTCGGGATGCATCACAAAACAAGTTCTAGCATCTATTATACTACCGGTACACTCTCGAAGCATTAAAGGTGAATGCTTTAATTCCTACAAATCTAGGGGCGAACCTCACATTTTTGGGTGGAATTTGAGTGGTAAAGGCCTTTTGTGCTAGTCATATAACTTCCTATCCATGCGACGCTTTATTAAGACTAAAGACCCACTCCTACATGTAATGAAAATTTTAAATTTGGTGTTAAAGTTACCCTAACCGATATTTCTCATGGTTTATTACACAAATGAAATTGGACAAGACAAATAATCAAGGATAAGCATAGTTTCAAAGTTCCTGTTTTATTCTCCCTCCCTACACTTAAACTGAACATTGTCCCCAATGTTCCCCGAAAGTATCAAAGTTATGATAACGGAAGGTAATTAAAAGAGAAAGAAACTAGTGCTCCCCTGATTAGCTCGGTAGGATCCGTGTGAAGTAGTGGTTAAATTCTCTCCAAGAAGAATGTATCGTGAAAAGCTCCATCCAATCTTACTTTTCTTCTTCGATAAATAAAACCCGCACACTTTAAGAAAATACACGAAACCTTCGTAAAATCGGTGGTAAAACTATATATGACTCTACTAAACTAGGATATAATGCTTGTGGAATGGATGTTTCTGAGTTTTCAAAAATTAAGACCGAGAAATTCCAAAAATTTATAAGTAGCACGTAAAATGAGAAAAGTTAGATAAGTGGTTTCGCTCCTCCCGACGCCGTCGGTGCTGAGTCTGACGCAGTCGAGTTATCTGACGTAAACCGGTCTGCTGCTGCGTTTTTCGGAAAAATTATGGAAAAATTACATCTTTAAAATCTAAAAAATTCACGCAAAATATCCATTATGACTCGATACAAGCATTTGAATCTAACAAACACACATATATATCTTTTTCAAGAATTGTAACTCTCATGTTCACGTTCTTTTGAAAACGTGTGTAATCTTCCCTACACTTATCCTTTTTGTAAAATACCTTTATATGTAATTAAGACGAGGTTAAAGACAAAATAAAGCATTTTCACAAATTCAAACATGAGAATAAACAATCAATGAAAAGATATGACACATAAATAAGCAAACAGTTAAGCATGTGTTGCCTCCCATGAAGTGCTTTTCTTTATTTATGAGTCTTGTAGCTAGACTTGAAGTCGTGCCCCTACGTGACTTCACTGCCGTTCTTTTTTTCTTTCACCAAGCCTTCATCAAAAGGTTGTAGACGTTGTATGCTTACCGTGAACTCTTTCCCAACGTCGTCTATTATGATAACGGTTTTATTTTTTAGATTAGTTTCCTTTACCGTATAAGTTCCAAACCATCTTGGCTTATTCCTTTCTTTTAGTGCTTTTATTCTTGATTTATACAAAAGCACCTTTTCTCCATTCAAAAATTCCTTAGGGTTCTTCTGAGTGTGTGGTATTGTGGTAGGGTTATTTCCTAACTTTTTATCACGTTTCCACAATGTTGCATTTAACCCTTGAACCATGAATTCTCTAAGCCCTCTTTCCCATTCGTTAATTTTATTCTTAATAGTATTATTAGGGACCTGTGGATTCTTATAAGTTATCTTCTCCATAATTTTCAAAGGGTATCTTGGGACAATAGGTATCCTAGCATATCCTTTGCCACTTTTGAGTATCATGATACCCTCACCGCATTTGATGGTTGCCTTGGCAGTGGCCAGAAAAGGTGTTCCAAGAATGAGTCGCATATTTCTATCTTCCTCAATGTCTATGATCATGAAGTCCACGGGTAGACGATATTGGCCACCTCAATTAAAACATCCTCCGCTATTCCTATGGGATAAAAGGAAAGTCTAAGATTGGTCTTGGTTGGCTCCTCCTTAGTTAACTTACTATAGACTGATAGCGGCATAATGTTCACATCGGATCCCTGATCGGCTAAGGCATTTATGTTCTCAATGTCGCCTATGCTACATGGTATTACGAAGTTCCTCGAGGTTTCTCATTTTTTTGCTACTAGTTTTTTCAGAATCAACTCGTACATAGGTCCCATAGGCATGGTGTCATACTCTTCTTCTTTTATTTTCCCTTCGAGGGCTTTTCTAAGAACCTCGTTGTACCTAAAGTTATTCACTTGATTAACAATGGTTTTCTTATTAATCTCATGCTTAAGGTAGTATTCAATGATTTCGGGTTCATCATTAGTTTCAGCCTCCTCCTTTTTCTTACTATCCTTGCTTATCTCAGTCTCTTTCTTTTCAGCTACTCCACCTTCATCGGAAACAATGGAAATGACGTTAACAAATGAAGTGGGGGGAGGGTGATCATCGCTTCTAACTAGCACCTTCTCGGGAACCTTCGTCTTAGTATATTCTTTCACCAAGTTCATCATCTCCGACATTTTTTCTTGCATTTCCTCCGTTTGCCTATAAACCTCTTCTTTAAATTTCGCTAGTCTTTCCATATGGGCTGCCATGTACTCTCTCATTTGTTCCTTGAAGCTTGGTGAGAGTGGAATTAGAGAGGTAGAACAGAAGCGTCGTCCGGAAATGGGACTTTGCTCACGGCTTGGTGATTCAGAGAGAGGTGTTTGGTGGTTGGCGGAGTTAACGGAATTAACCGTTGCTCGATGAATTGGTCCAGGTGCTCTTTTTACCTCTCAATTAGATTATTGATCCTTCTTTCAAGAGCACTTATTTTCTCTTCAGTGATGTTGGAATGCTCATGAGGAATTGATATGGAATTAACCACTTTAACGGGGGTTTCATGGGATTCACTCCAATTTCCGTAGCTTTGATCGGCAAGCTCTTCTATAATATCCCACGATTCTTCTGCGTTAAAGTTGCTAAGCCTTCCACCGGCGGCTCGATCAATGGGCCGCCTGGTGGTGAAGTTGGTATGTTCATAGAAGATTTGGACTTGAAGCCAAAGATCAATGCCATGATGAGGGACTTTATGGATCAAGTCCTTGAATCGGGTCCATGCCTCGTAGAGGGACTCGCCTTGAAGTTGCTGGAACGTCAAGATGTCCCTTCTAAGCTTAGTAGTTCTCCCCAGTGGGAAAATTTAGGCAAGGAAACGAGTGGTGAGATCATCCCAACTTGAGATGGAGCCGGCGGGAAGTCGCTCAAGCCAATTACTAGCTTGGTCCCGTTGAGAGAATTGGAAGAGACGCAAGTGCGTGGTCTCCCGAGTAGTAGCATCAAGGTCGATGGAATTGACAATTTTAAGGAAATCCTTAAGATGCTGATTAGGATCTTCGGAACGAAGTCCATGGAATGCACATCCGTTTTGCCCCAACCGGATGGTGTCGGATCGCAGGGTCGTAGTTTGAGCTTGATCGGGGAGCTCAATGGTGTTCCTATAGTCTAGGTGGCTTGGTCTAGAGTATTCACCATGAGTGCGGCCTCTTGGCGGGTCATTTGGTGGTAGGTTGATGAGTGGTGGTTGATTATCACCTTCCATGATGAAAATTGATGGGATTACGAACAAAGGTCACGAAGAAGGGGATAGACTACGAGGAAACTAAGAATGAGAGAAAATCTTACTTGATAGGAATCAAGCAAGGGAACCTAAACGAGATAGACTCCTAACTAGCTATTCTATTCCCCGACAGCGACGCCAAAAACTTGATACGCGTACAACGCGCGTTCGGGGTCAAAGGAAACTTCCTTTTCTTTGAGCAAGTTTTTCAACCACCTAGGCTGTGAACCTAATCATTGTAGTGTAGTATTAGGGTAAGCCTCGGGGATTGATATCGTTCTCAAGGGGAATAGGAATGCCAGTGAGAAATTACTACGCTAAGGTTGGGGTTGAGGAATATTATTTTTTAGCTTTTTATGTTTTTTTAGAAAATAAAAGGTACGATCTCGGGGTTTGGATTTGGGGGGTGGTACTTCTACGGATTACTCTAATTATCTAATTATCTAATCTAAGGGGTAGTCTATGTCTATTGAAGTGTGCTCGTATGATGATTAAAGATGTGTCTACCTAGATACTATTACTCCCTAGTTATCTTTTATTGATGGTTGAATTGTCACGTCCTTATTCTTAACGCGTTGTGTTTTCTAAGGTCGTAGGGTGTGCTTTTATCCCTAACTCTTTGAAGCTACCTAAGGTTAATGACTACGAAATCTATAGGATTCATAAACTTAACACTAAGGTTTTCTTTGGATTTAGCCTACAATTCCACTAGTAATTATAAACTAATGTTCACAAAGATTAATCAAGCATTAATAACACAAACGATGGCTTTAAGCACTCTAAGCCAATTACAATTAAGATAAGAGACAACCAATCAATATTCAATAACTAGGTTTCATAGATCTAAGCAAACACACAAGTAAATTAGCCGGACATGTTAAACATGCAAGCATACACACATTCAATTGAAGACATAATGAAATCAAGGGATTAAATAACTTATCTCGATGTAAAATAGGGTATTAGAACCCTAAAATACTGTCCAAGACGGACTACAATCGTTTTAGGTTTTTACTCCACAAGTCTACCTCTTTTAAAGTCTGAAAATTCGAATTATATATATAGAGTTACAACTGCAACGACATCACCTTTTAATCGTGACGCCGTCGGATCGCCGCCATTAGGGTTTCGTCTTGGCCAAGTCAACCTTGGGACGGCGTCACGTTGTGGTTGTGATGCCGTCAACTTCAACTTCTGACGTCATCTGAATCTGGATCTAGGGCGTCTGGGATGAAATGTCTTCGTGACGCCCTACTCTTCAAAGCTCGACGCGTCGGTGCAAAATAACAAATTAAGCTCTGAGCCGTCACAAAAATAGGAACGGCGTCGCTCTTTGTTTGTGACGCTGTCGTGTGCACTTCCAGCAGCTTGAGTGTCTTGATCTTGACTTTAGCCATTTTCTTCACATATTCACGCCTTTTCGTCTGAATAAGCATCATTCCAACATTTTGTCTTCAAGAGACCTAAAAAGTAAAAAGGAACGAATTTAAGCAGTAACGGATATAAAAGTGGGTGATTAAGGGCTTAAATGACCCCTTAAATGTGTATGTTTTAAATCCTTATCACAAACTCAAGAGTTTGGTTTTTGCAAATCACGAATCGTTTGTTTTCGATTTTTTTACACACTGGTTTCATGTTTACAACAAAACAGATCAACGATGAACCCTTTTGACACAAATTAAACTTATCATGAATCCTTACAAAAGTAAATTTTATAACGAGATAAAAACGATAAAACTATTTAACCACTTCTAGTTTCCATTACAAATTAGTGGACACTACATTAATAAAGTATTGGGTTTTGTTAGTGATTGTCATAAAGGCTGTGGTTAAGAGGTAAACTTTCATTACAATTGGTTGTAATAAACTTAAGTAACCGATAACAATCAAGTGTTAGATGTAGATAGAGATTTTTGGAGATCCTCTCCACTTTTTTACATGATTTTCATCAAATCATAATCATTTATGTTGCTTAAACTGGGTGTTATGGTGGTTATTCACCACACAAGGAGCACCTGACGGGTGTGCCTCCATCGCTTGTGGTGGGGCATCATTTGTTTGGTTTGGTGGTGTTCACCACCTAACGAAAAGAAAAGGAAAATGTGGGTAATGGGTTTTTTTTTTTTTTTAACCATTGGGACTTTTATAAAAGATGCAATATCTCCTGACTTTTATCTAGAGGAATGACATCGTGAGGATAATCTCGCAGGGCAGATCAAGGTCCGAAACCGAATCGGACCAGACCAAAAATTGATTTAGCTGAAAACAGCGAACCGAGGACTGAACCTAAATATCCAGTCCAGGTTCCGAACAGTCCGGTCTTCGGTTCGTTGGTCCGGTCCGATCCAACAAAGTATAATGGCCGGTTTTGCGTAAGTCTGAAACGGATCAGACTAGACCGAAGACCGAACATGAGGAAAATGCTAGACTGAGGATTGGACCGAAATATGTTTCGCCCAGTTCGGTTGATCCGGTTTCCCGATTCGGTCCGATCCGCGATCTATTATGCTCAGCCCTATAACCTCGTCCCGTACTCACGAACAAATATTACAATGTATAAGACAAATAAAATTTGCTGAAACACATCAGCATCTTCGTGCTGATTTGGTGGAACACATTTCACGTGGATCATAATAAAATTGTTACTATTTGTTATGTTTCTTATTATTAATGTAAGGTTTTTTCTAATGATACTTAAATTCTTAGTATTTATTAAATTCGTGATTTTGGTGGTCCGTTAAGTGGTGACTGCTAAGCTTGTAAAAGTGGTGATAAAGTGGTGTAAAACTAATGTGACAAGCGGATGTGATTTGGAGGTGACCATTACACCCAACTTCATGTACTAGAAAATGTATCTTTAACCTGTCATTAGCAAAATCCCAAACTATATAACTTTAGTTAGGCAAAAATATAATTAAGTAATATATACGCTAACAAAATTTAAAGTTCGTAACATTGAACGTGTTTCACATAGCTGATAAATGGCTTAATTACACCCTTTTTCTTTAACGGAGTTTATGTGATGAAGGCGTGGAAAATGAACGTGCTTTACATAGCTAATTAATGGCTTAATTACACTCTTTTTCTTTAAGGGAGTTTATGTGATAAAGGTTATATACAATGCGAACATATCTATGCTTTTATACAAGGAGTAAGGATCAAATGAGAAGAAAAATAAAAATGAGAAGAGTGAAAATATACCACAACCACACATACAAGATGCACCTACAAAACTAGATGCATCTCCCTTAAAATTCTCCCTTCTATTTAAAATATGTGGTTGGAAACATTTCTCATTCTTCTCATTTCAATATTATTTCTCATTAGATCTCATTCTTCTCATTTCAATGAACTTGTTCGATATGCATGCACTGTCGAGTCGGTGAGTCTATTTTTAGACAAGAATACATGTGATAAACACGATTCATGTTATGTACACCATTTTCTTCTATTTCAAACGTGTTAGAAAAGGTAATGGACTTTGTTTTAAACCAGCATATGTGTATGGATAAGTGAAACCGTGACAATGTAAGTAAGGCTGCAATTCGAATTTGTATTAATCAAGTTATATACTTATATGTGCCAAATATGGTTGTGATTATCACTATAAGATGTGAGGGGTCTTATGTTTTATTTGTTAGGTGCAAATAACTTAAAGTTGCCATACCAACCTCCTGAAAAAGGAGGCTTTACATTGTTTGAGTTTGTGTGATAGTGGATTTAAACCCCGTTGAGTTGGACAAAGGGTTAGAAAGCATGGTTACCAAAAAAAGATAAACCGTCCCACTAATAGTTGAAAAGTATAACGAAAATTATCATGCTAAAATATGCCTCTAAAACATATCCTCTAATAATCTGTGTGATAATAACAATCGGGAATAAAGCTATTTTATCATGATAAATTTGTGGTTGAAGAAAATAATATGCAACTCAAATGTTTTTATGTTGGCTAATATGTGCCTATTGGGCACGTATGTTGACACATCATGATATAATTAATAAACATAATTTTTTTTAAATCAAAAAATGCATTAAATGAACATTAATTAAATTCTAAAATCACATTAATTAAATAAAATTTTGATATTAATTAACTTAAACCTTTTATATATAGAGAGCTAAAACATGTACTACTAGGCACATATTAGCAAAACACTTTTATGTTTTTATGAATCAAACTACGGCTAACAATTATTGTTTATGGCTACTACAAGAACAGTTAATTATTTAAAAAAATAATTTTCAAAAATAATTTAAAAAAAAAAAACTTATTTTAAAAAAAAACTTATTTTTTAAAAATGTATTTATTTAAAAAAATGTATGTATTTATTTAAAAAATATTTAAAAAATAATTTTTAAAAATAATTAAAAAAATGTATTTATTTAAAAAACTTATTTTAAAAAAAAATTTTTTTTAAAAATATATATTTTTAAATATTTTTTTAATTTTTTAAATGTAAAAAAAAAAAAAATAAAAAAATTAATCCATTTCTCCAATTTCTCCACTGAAATAAGAGAAATGAGCTAAACCAAATTACACTACCCAATTCTTCCATTTCTACCCCATTTCTCCGCTTTTTCAATTTTCTAGATGCCAAAAGAAATGGAACCATTTCCATTTCTCTTTGCCCACCTCTGCACTCAAACACACCCTTATGTTTTTATGAATCAAACTACGGCTAACAATTATTGTTTATGGCTACTACAAGAACAGTTAATTCAACAATTTCTAGTAAACCCTTGGAAAATTAAACCCACTTTTTCATTTAAAAAAATGCATTTCGTTACTAAGAAAAGCAGGAGAATTATTTTATCCCTTGTAAAGTTTGTTCTGTAATCATTTTGTTTTAAACAAAACACAACCCCAAACATGCTATCAAGTGGGGTGAAAAACGAGTCGAAGTTCAACCGTTTAAGTTTTAAAAAGCTCGAGCTCGAGCTCGATGTTATATGAGGTTCGCCGTTTATACGATATGGTAAAGAAAGTTAACGGCTTGAGCTCGAGCTCGCTCATAATATATATATTGAGCTCGTTAATAAGCTTCGCTTATACGAATTTAAAAATATCAAAATCTTAGTTTAAAGCTTGAGCCCAAAGCTTTATTTAATAAACGAACTACAACTTAAGATCGAGCTTGTTTAAGCTCATTGCTTGAAATTTTTTACCGATCCAATCTCGAAACTTTTTCACAAAGCCAATTTACCATTTTCACCCCTACTCAATGACAAATAAAGTTGAAACATAAATTCTTGGGCTCAATCATCAAGCCCAAAAATGCCCAATTTACAAACAACAAGTTAGCCCAAACATATCTTAAAATCTCAACCACCTTTCCCTGCTAAAAAAAACCCTTACTCACTTACTGTTAAACCCTCACACACACAAACACAATGGCCACCACTATCCTAACATACAACGACTTTGTAAAGGTTCATGAACTGCTACTCACAGCTGCCGGTATACCTCCGTCGCTTTACCGGAAGCTATACTCTAAGCTTTCGTCGGAGGCTTTTGACGGCGGGGAGTATTTCCAGGTTGAGCCGGTGGAAGATGGACGTCAACGGAGACTTGTGATGACGTCATCAGAGTCGATGAGGAGTGAATCTAATGTGTTTTTAGTTGATCATGCTTTCTCTTTTCGACTCTCAGATGCACCCAAACAGGTCCAATTATCTAACCATTTCAAATGTGCATAATATTTTGTGTTTTAATTGTCTACTTAAGGATTTTCATAAGCCCATTAATAAGCTCATAAGTTGAAACAAGTTAATCCAAACCCCCCTTACATACATTAAGTGGCGGAACCAGGAATTAAATTCACGTGTGTCCAACTTAAGTGAAGTGACAAATTTTAAAAAGGTTTGGTGGTTTGGATAACGGGTACATTTTTTTTTATAGGTTGTGTAGTTGTTAGTAAGAAACTTCAATTCAAAACTAATCAAAAGCCTAAACATTGAGTCAAGACTTGGATTGAGTTTATTAGTTGCTTGTGGGCAATGGCGGAGCTAGAAAAATTTCCGTGGGAGGGCCGAAACAAATTTTTTCGAAATACTTAAATGAGAAATACACATGAAATCGTAAAAATAAACTAGCGTTTAATAGATAACTGAGACGAGTTGAGTCAACATATTGTTGAGCTTTACTTGATTTGACTATTAAACTGGAAGCTCTAGCTCAAGTAATTTTTTTTTTTTAATTAATTAATTTTCAGTGTCACGCATGATTAGTTAATTGACACTTTTGAGCTTAACACAGCTTGACGTGACTGTCTGTGCTAATTTATTAACAATAAGACTAATCATGTTTAGTATTAATTGACTCAATACATTCGAGCTCGGCTATAAGCTATTTAAATTATTTCTGACTTGATAAACAGTAGTTCGTGAGTTACAGCTACTGAATTACACTCTACGCTAGGACTTTAGGTTTTTCTTTCACAAATTCGTACCCTTTTCTTAATTGAAAAATATTTCTTGAGCTCTTTTAAATTTCAAACTAGACTAGGTGTGTCCTTCAAATTATTTAGAGAAGCTTTATATAAATAAAATATTTTTAAGGCGTGTCCTCGGGCACCCCTTATGTTACTACATGCTTCTTTATTGATTTGGGTTATATTTCTTGATTGAACAGCTGCAAGAAGTGCCAGGGTTGGTGGAGAGAATGGCGTCGTTGATGTGTGTGGATATTGATCTGAATTCAGATACTGAAGAGGCGGATAATGCAGGTGACGAATCGGGGGATAGCAAATTGAGTTTTGTGGAAATTGTGGAGAGAGAATATCAGAAGGTGAAAAAGGAGGGACCTGGTGCAGTGGTGTGGTTAGAACTCGAGGATCTTGATATTGATGATGATGTCTTTTTGTCCCTTGATTTGCCTAGCAAATTTCCAGTATGTCACCATTACCCACACTCTTAACTTATTTTCTATATTTATCGATGTAAAATGGTGTTTTTAGCTAAATACGACTGAAACTGTGCTCAAATTTTGTAGGACTTAATTGCACTTAGTCTGTGTGACAACAAGCTTAAGGTCGCTGACACAATAATTAGTGAAATTGTGAAGTTCAAACACCTTAGAGCTCTATGGCTAAACAATAACCCAATACTTCAAAACTCGTAAGTTTCTCTGCTCCGTAAATATAATTTTTTTTAACTCGTAGGCGTTGATATGACAGAGGTAGAACTGAAGTACTCTTTGTCTAGTGATGATTATATTGCAGATAATATTATTCGAAATTGCCCGAGTCTGGAAATTTTGAACTCATCCTTTACACGTAAATATACGGGCTGGGCCTTGGGTTTCTGTGGAGGAATTTATGACCAAGAGAATCCGGGCTGTGGACATGACAATGACCACTCCTTGCAAGATGTGGCTTCTCTTGACCTCTCAAATAGGCGTATTCATAGCCTACAAAACAAGGTATAATTGGATATATGTATCCAAGTATACTGCTCTATTTCATGACGACATGTTTTGTTTAATCTATTATTATGCATGTTTTGTTTCAGGATTTTCACCTAATGCTATGCCATCTTTAAACTATTTGAATCTTCGAGGAAATCCATTGGATGATCACTCTATATCCGACTTACGGAAACTTCTAGAAGCTTTTACCAGCTTAGATGCGCTGGAGGTATCTTAAATCAGAGAATCATTTTATTTATGATTTTATTCCACGCGGATAATTGCTAATATCAGGTATGTGACAGGTGGATATCCCTGGTCCTCTTGGGGACAATGCAGTCGAGATTGCCGAATCTATTCCTAGTATTTCTTTACTTAATGGTATAAATAAAGCAAGGATTCTTGAATCTGGAAAGAGTGTGATTGATTCAATGCTTCTTCCGCGTCTTCCTGAATGGACTACTGGTGAACCCTTACTTGATCGTGTATTGAATGCCATGTGGTTATACTTGATGTCCTATAGATTAGCAGATGAGGAGAAGATCGACGAGACATCTATATGGTATGTATTTCATATTTGTCACAATGTTTTGTTATGAACATGCTTAACGGAATATAAGTACCTCCTAGATGTTGCTAAAACATGTGTATATTTTCTTTGCAAGTCATATATGCTAAGATACTCCTCTAAATGACTTTATTGCAACTCTATTTAAACACCTTGCTGCATTTCTAAAAAGGGATACACACAAAAGAATATAGTGGCTAGTTGGATACATTAGGAATGAAAAGCTTTATATTGCCTTCTGTGTAGGTATGTGATGGATGAATTGGGTTCAGCTCTGCGACACAGTGATGAGCCAAATTTCAGAGTATCACCATTCCTTTACATGCCTGATGGAAAACTGGAGTCAGCTGTCAGGTCCTCTATTCTTATTAGTGCTCTGATTCTGTTTCAATTGTTGAATCACTAAATAATTTACTTGCCTAAAAATCTAGTATTGCTACTTCAAGTCTTAATAATCAAATAATTGATTCCAATTCCTACATCTAAGACAATCCCATAAATGAGCTTTCGACAATATTATTAAAGCAAAATATCTATTTGCTTGTGATTTTCTTTTCATTTTAATGCTGATTGGATTACGATTTTCAGCTTTACAATTCTTTGGCCGACCAAAGATATCCAATCTGGTGATGAGTGCACTCGTGATTATCTATTTGGCATTGGAGAGGAGAAACAACGTTCTGCTAGGCTTACTGCTTGGTTTCATACTCCACAGAAGTACTTTATCAAAGTATGCATGTTTTATCATAAGATTGTTAATTTGTTATTATAATCAGCATAAACTAGTACTATTAAAACTACCCATTTATGTTCAAATCTCATCAATCCTACAGGAGTATGAAAAGTATTGGCATAATATGAGGTTAACAAGTTCTTCCTCAGTTAACAATGCATCAAGTACCAGTAGTGTGAAACGTGACGACGGACTTCCTCTACGTGTTTATACCGATCTACCACCAGTTGAAGAATATTTGACACACCCAAGTTTCATACTCAGTACGTGCTGTTAATTTATAAATAGGGACTCTTTCTATACTGGGCAGGTTAGATGGGTTGTGTTAAGGGTCAAAATGGGTATACTCTAAAAGAAGTTGTTTACTTGAACAATTAGTGTGTCAAGTATGATTCCAAATATTATTTTGTCAACTTTTAAGCTATTTGACCCATCTGAATCGTTCCCTTTTTAGCTAACTTTCTTCTATTTTAGTCATTTGACCCGTTAGTAAAAAAACCCCGTAAAAATGGTTCAAAATTGTTGTATGTCTCAAAAAACTAATATTGATATTGTATGGTTACAGCAAATGACCCCAAGGAAGCAGATATAATATGGACAAGCATGCAAGTGGATGAGGAAACAAGGAAAGCTATAGGGCTAAATGATCAACAAATCATTAATCAATTTCCTTTTGAAGCTTGTCTTGTCATGAAACACCATTTAGCAGAAACAGTTCAAAAGGTCATATGATCGTTTCCATTTTATAAAACAAATACTTTATGCGTTATGTTCTGTTCGTTTCTGTTGAAATTTTGCTTACTTGGATTCTTTTTATAGGCATATGGATCTTGTGAATGGTTTCAACCTACCTATAACCTTGAAACACAACTAACACAATTTATTGGTGACTATTATGTACGCGAGAACAATAAGACCGACAATTTATGGATTTTGAAGCCTTGGAACATGGCAAGAACTATAGATACAACGGTTACTGGCAATTTGTCTGCAATTATACGTCTTATGGAAACCGCCCAAAAATATGTCAAAAGTATATAGAGCAGCCAGCTTTATTCAGAGGGAAGAAGTTTGATCTTGATACATTGTTCTTGTTCGCAGTATCAACCCATTGGAGTTATTCATGACTGACATTTTCTGGGTATGTATAGTTCAACAACAAATGAAACCTATTTCTGTTTTCTGTTTTCACTTTTTAAAAATATTTTTAATACTTTCAGGTTAGACTGGCAAACAACACATACACTTTAGATAAGAAAAGTTTGTTCGAGTACGAGACCCATTTCACTGTTATGGTAATCTTCTTGGTGCTTGATCCGACTTTTACTGATTTTTTTTCTCATAAGCAATTATTGACTCTGAGGACAATATTTTTTTCAATCGATCAGAATTACAGGGGAACACTGAATCATATGAACACACCGGAGTTTGTTAAGGAGTTTGAGCATGAACATCAAGGTTTGATTGTTTTACTTTGTATCTAGTTTAATTTATTATTTCACTCAAAAATCGTTAGCATCTTGACATATTTTTGACATGCGGTTCTTATGATAATTTTCTTTTGAAAATCCCAGTTAAATGGTCAGATATCCATTCAAGAGTTAAACAGATGATCCGAAAGGTTTTTGAATCAGCGGCGTTAGTTCACCCAGAGATGCATAGTCCGATGTCTAGGGCTATGTATGGTGTGGATGTGATGCTTGATAGCTCTTTTAAACCCAAGTTATTAGAGGTACTTCGACTCTAAACAAACATACAACAATTGTTATTTTTACGAGTAGTTTAGTTTCAAATGAGACTTAAGTGACTCTTGTAATTTGCAGGTTACGTATTGCCCCGATTGCACCAGAGCTTGTAAATATGACATGGAAGCTGTTATGGGGGGAGGAGAAATTATCAAAGCTCAAGATTTCTATAACTATATATTTGCTTGCCTGTTTTTAAACGAAACCACCCATGTAACCCCGTTGTGAAATTAAGTGCCGGTGGATGTTTCATGTTTGTACTTTGTAAGAACAAGTTCAATAGTTTGCAAGTTTTGCTATTTTGATATAGAAAAAAAGACAACTGCACAAGGATTCATGTTTGTAGTAAGAACGAATGTTCAGTAGTATCTACAAATTTTGCTATTTTTGTTTAAAGACAAAAGACAACTACAAGGATTCATGTTTGTAGTAAGAACGAATGTTCAGTAGTATCTATTTCTCTGGCATTTTGCAATGCATATTCATTTTCATTCATCTTTGTACATAGTTCTCATGACCCAAAGTCAAGGTTGGGATAGGAGCGTGGAAGATTAAGGGCACTCTTGGTTTTTTCACCTTTTCAGTGTTGAAGTCTTCTTGTGTTCAAGTTTTGACATCCGCTCGCTCTCCAATGCTCTTTCAAGCTACAAGGCAAAACCATAAACGTTGTACAAACTTTATAGATCTACTAAATGAAGGAAAATGTCTTGCAGAAAAAATCAATACCTTTGCTGCTCTGGTACTCCATTCTCCTAGTATAGCTCGCAGCCTTTCATTTTCCTCCATATACTATTCATTTAAAAAGGTTTAGAATGTAAGACAATTACTATGTGTAATTGTGTATGTTTAGCTGGCATATATAGAGATCATGCACACCTGATTGTTGGTATTACGCACACCCTGGATTTCAGTCTCCTTCTCAGCAACCAGAGACCGAGCAACTCTTAATTCAGATTGCAGTTGATTCATCTGCAACCAGAGACCGAGCAAATCTTAATTCAGACGCAATTTATTTCCCAAAATCTGATTCAAAGACACTTTCCAAATGTGTCTCTGTAGACTAAGGCAATCTTTTTACAGAAAATTAAAATGTGTATTTAAAAAAGCCAATATGAGTATTAATTACCTCAGCTGAAAGGGTTCGTAGCTCCTGATCACGAGCTGCTAATAGATGAGCCAGATCGACCTGCAGAGGAAGGAAACTTTATAAATATATAAGATAATTCATGCCATCTTGATTTTTAGAAGAACGATTAGACCAGCAAAGATTTTCAAGCATATTAGTAATTACACAATGTAGATAACTAGTAAACGAAAAGGACAATCAGCCGGTGTATCCATATATGCAAATTTGAAAACCGGATATACTACCTGAGGTGTCATTCCATCACTAGATTTCTCATACTTGCTTAAGCATTCTTGCAATCGAAGTATCTACATCGATATAAATGGTTATAGAGTTATTATTTCAAAGAGAGAACGATAAGAAATGTAACAATCCTACTGAATAATCCTCTGAGTATGACATGATTATTTACCTCCTCACTCAGAAAGTTTAGATTCTCCCTCTGATACTGCAGCAAAGCCATTTGCTGATCCGAGAGCCGACTACCATCATGATACCTGTAATACATCATAACACTTTTCAGTAAACAGTACACTCTTTAACAGATTAAACATGTTAATTGAAGATTAAGGAAAATATGATATATGTTACATTACCTGACGCCTTCTAGAGAGCTTGATGGCTGAAGGGGTGAATACAGAGACTTCAAAACATCTGGTTGGGAATCCAACGTATTGTACTGATGAACATTACCTGTCAAACACAAATACCTTTTACTTGTATAAATATTGATACAACATAACAAAATCAAATGTGTTTGACAGTAGTACAGAACAGGTAACATCAAACTATATAATGGCCTAGTTGAAAGAAAAAAAGAAAAAAAAAAGAAAAAAAAAGAAGACCGTCTTTTAACATTTAGCACTGAATCATAATAAGTTTGTGTCCATACATGAGAATGCTTCAAGTGGACTTCATTTGCAGATAATTTGAAATTTGAATATGCATGATATCAAAGTAGTAAACAACTCTGTAAATTATTAAACACCATCTCCACATGCTAGGCATTACAAGTATAGAACTTACCAATATAGACACTCATAAAAGAGCCAGCAAGAATAGCTTCAGCCAACATGATAATCCTGAAAATTTGGAGGAGATTAGATGATGTCATCAGTTGTATAAGCCTACTACATGCAGATAGACATTTATTCAAATTGTTCAATGTAACGTAGGAATGACAAGGATACAACCTTGACAGATTAAAATTATAGAGATTTTAGAACTCGTGTAAAGCTCTACTGAAGATACCAGGACATGAAGTTTATGAAGATATATCATTAGAGAATGAAGAGCAATACAATGTTTAAGATTGAAGCAAGTTGGATTTGTATAATTATTAGTTTCAGTTTCTAACATTGGAATGGGAGTTACCTGAGTATCATAGGAATAGGAAGATTTTTTAGATGTGGTTCCCAGGCCATAATAAGTAGCATTGCAGCGGTACCTAGATTGGGAACAAAATAGTTGCAATAAATATGATAGCAAACATACAATTCCACGTTTCCTTTTGCTAGCTTTCTTTCGAAATGGTCACGACACGGGCTATTGATGTGGTTCATACAAATCTAACTCTACAACAGATAGTACTTTTCTCTCCTCACACATTCATACACTCTTTTTCTAACCACCTTTAAAAGATGAGAACAAGTGTAGTTCAAACATAGATATGTGGGACAAAATCCATTTGGGTTAGTGGTAGATTGATGAAAGTATATCATCATTTTGGTGATATTAGAACGAAGCCATGTTTTCTTATAACTTTTCGTCACATGAACAAATAGAAATACAGTTGCCTAGCCTTTTTAAGTAGCAAATTCGACACCACAAAGTGTTCACTAAAAGCCCTTTACAGTTCAAATAACAGAAATTAGCCTTCTAAGTCTCCTTAGCTGTTTTCTAGATGTTAAATATTCAGTCTTCCTTATAGTTTTATTCTATCATATATTTGAAGTAAACATCAGAGCTACAACAAATTAAGAAAAGGAACAGTGGGACACTGTAATAGAGATATGCATACCATATGACGTACTGGCGAAGGGCAGGCGAACAATATGCTTCAACTTTTGACTAAAATATAATAACCCTACATAATGGAATTCAATGTTAGGCTTCCATCATGGAAAAACATCATCTACAAATCACACCAGTAAAATATATAAACGGGAATAATTGTCAAAGAGATTCAATTATAATAAGAACAAAATTTTGCACTCACGGCTAAAATAGTTTATAATCTTGAAATATCCATCAATATGATATCAAAATGATTTATAAATATGATTTCCATGAGACTGGTAATTTCATTAACTTGTGTAATTTTGGCCTATATTTTGCCATGATAAATTCCCTAAGTGATTAAACCTAAAAGGAAACAAATTCGTATGCAATACGTAGCATGATGAATTGAGTTTATGGCTAATAAGAAAGAGATGCGAGTTATCATAGTGGCTACTCAGTGCATAGTAAAGATTGTAGAACACTACCTGTAACCTTATTTTCTGGACTTGGTAAACCATGTATTGCTGGAAAATACCTGCAAGAACGCTAACCGTAGTGAATCACCAGCAACTAGTAATAAGCAATATACCAACTGGAAACTTTATTAGCAATGAAGGCATGCTATAAAAATCAATCAAAGCTAAACCCAAAGAAAGTTGGCTATAACTCTTAAGATATTCAGACTCTGATAAAAAGAAGAAAAACATTAAACAGTATAGAATACCAGTGATAATCAATAGAACAACGTCACATGTGCAGAGTATCTGTAATGTCAAGTATTTCTGGGCTTGGAACACCCATGGAGCCCCAATAGCCAATGTAGCGTAACCTGACTAGAATCAAACAGAATTATGCTAATCTCCAAAATTATGAAAGTGCTTTGAATTGAAAAAACAAGTAATGACACTTGCCAATAGTAGACAATACAAAATGCTACCAAAGATGCTTGCACGTTTCCGATGCCCACATAAAGGAGCTTCATTTGCTATATCAAGGAACCTATTGTAAAAAAAGGAGATAAGTCATCCACATCACTGGCTAATATGGATCAATGTGCTGTATTAAAGCAGAACTTCCTTATATGCACATTACATATACAAATACCAATGGATACAAAATTTATGAGCTTCGTGTATCTAAACCTTATAGTTTTTAGCTAGATTTGAGGTTCAAGCAAGCCATTATTTCTAAGATAGACAAGGATGGTGTCGCGTTTTCAAAATGGAATATCCCAAATCAAGTGATGAAGATTATTCAGCAAGTTGACGCATCAACCATGAGGGAGTTCTGAATCACGTCAATTAGTTTTTTTTAGCAGGTAAGCATAGCTTTGAATGATTACTGAGGATGACCAAATTACTTATATTAGTTATAAGAAAACTTATTATACATGACAATTTAAGACCTCTGAAGGTGGTTAAAAAGACATCACAAGGTGGTCTTGCAGAGATGGTTGTGCATACTTGTAATTCAAACTAAATCAGTGGAAAGAGATAAGCTATTGTCAGTTAATATTAGTTCCAGATATCTTCATACTTTTTTCCTAGCATCCCAACCCGTACTCTATAGTATATAAAGTTCCCTCAAGACTACTTCCTTTTTTTCCTGCACCTAATTAAAATCTCCGGAAGGATAAGACGTTCCTACTTCCTACTTCAAGAAATCTTGGAGCCCAAATCTCGCCTCCCATTAACTTATTGGTAACGAAGGCTATCACCATTTGTAGTTGGCCACCTTTTGTGTATCCTAAATTCTATACTTCCAGATGATAACCAAACGTACAAACATAATCCAGTAACGCCGATTAAAAGAACCTAATCCAACCTTACAATAAAACTAGTTACAACACAATGAGATACTCCAAATGCTAACTTAATATTTCGGTAGTAATTCAGCATAATCTGAATGTCTAATCCAACAACATAAGTGAATGTTTTCCTGATGAGCTCAAATACTAAAACTATAAACAAAACTAATGATTATAATAGTTAAATAGAAATAAAAAAAGAACATACAGATAATTGTCGTCAGTAGGAGGAGATGCCAAATTGGATGCAGGAGAAGACATCACTAAAATTAGGGTTTCGATTTCAAATGATTGATAGCAACAAAAATTAATAAATTGATTTTGGTTGGGGGAAAGATTGACCGTGTGTGATTTCAAATTCTCTAGAGGATTATTACTTTTACTGCTTGCTTGCTGTTAAAACTAAACTTCTCTCCTCGAGTACTGTTATTCGGGTCGGGTCGGGTAAAAAAAAGAGATCTCGACTAGCCTGACATTACCTGAACACTCGAATATGATTATTCGGGTCGAGTTATACGGGGCTGAAAACATTATTCGGGTTAACTCGCTTAACCCTAACTCTTAAGAGGGTCGGGTTCGGGATTAGATTTTTTTACCTTTTTTGTGTTAACCTGAATTACTTGCGTAAGAGATATTTTTCATATATTTTTTTGACTTTTAAAGGAATCTACCCATCTTTTATAATTTTATCTTATAATTTAGAACAAACGGTGCTCGAATAACCCGCACTTTACTAAGTTTGGATACGGGTAAAAATTTCTTCCACAAATCCCGATTAACCCGACCCGAGTAAGGCTTGCTCGGGTCAGGTTTAGTAGAATAAGGGCAAACTCCTCCCGATACCCTCAAACACAACTAGTTATACATTTGTAAATGACAAAAGTATGTCAAAAATAATTCTAGAGTATCTCGGTTGAACAATGTACATTAATTCGTTTGCATGTATTCTCGTTTAAATTATGAAATAAAAAAGATCATTATATATTTTATATTTTAAAGTGCGTGCAAATTTATTGGGTATGAGTTTTCTAGTTAAATAACTATTGTGTACCGATATAAAGAAACTTTTTATATTTTTTGATGATTCACCATTTATAAATGTTATAGATAACAACAGCAGTCTTCGATGACGTCAGAACTGCAGCATCTCTCATTAAAGCGTCGCGCCGATAAAATAACAATGAGGAATTGATTAACCGGAGAAAAAAATGATCCAATTCGCCCGGTTCATCCGTTTTACCTGGTTCGACCTGGCCTCTTCGCTTCGCTAAATCTTGATCAACTATACATTAAATCTTGGTCATTGAAATTCAAGAATTATCTATATAATAACAAATTTGAGTAAAACATTTATGCTTATCATGTTTCAAATCTATCCCCTGTTTTTGTCACATGAAGACATACTTATGGATTTGAGTGCAATGATAAGCTAACTGACAAACTCTACTACATATAAGGAATGTATATGGTAGCCTTTCATTCCCACATTCATTGTCTGCTAACTTTTTGGGATAAATAAGATGTTGACATATTAGTTTAGGGTGGTATGGTTTACACACCAGTGACACACTAACACAACATTTGTTTTTTCTACATTCAACCAAAATTTCACACAGGTATACACCATTTGTTTTTCTTTTAATACATTTACACATGCCCAAAATAAACTTCTAAATCTCCTCTCCATTCAACCACCATTGTGCACTACCACTGGCCAACCCCGCCGGATAGTCACCTCCGCTAACCTCACTAGGTAACCACCATCGCCAACCGTTTGTATGAGTTTCGCCCTCATTTTTAAATGGGTAACCACCATCGCCACCGGGTAACCACCATCACCAACCACGGATAATCACCTCCATTTTAAGTTATGATTATTTGGAAATTTTTATTCAAGATTTTTTTTAATATGGATTTATAGTTTTCGGATCCGGTCTTTTAATAAGTTTCTTTTGTGGGTGTGATTCAAGATTGATTTTTGGTAGTTCAAAGATAATTTACGCTTAAATCTTTGAAGATATGATTTTGGTCTCAACTTTTAAGTGGGTTTGTGGTTTCAAGATTCGCATATTGCCTATTGGTTATTGATAAAACAAGAGAAAACATAATAACCGCATATATTATGATCAAGCTATATGGTGTATTAATCTTAATGGTCGTAAAAGAAAAAGGATAGAGATTATGGCAATAGTTTAAGAGGTTGAAGATATGGTGAGTTAAATGTTAGAACTACCAGAAAGAAAATAGATGCGGATGCGGGAGTAGAAAAAGTCATTGGTGCTTTTGATGTTGTGTTTCTTTTTCGGGCCTAAAAATAGAAAAAACACAAATACCAAGATGAATATTTAATTCTATGTAAATATGTTGTTCCCTATTCACTATAGTATAAAAACAGCTTTTTTGTAAAGTAAACAAGACTAATAGTGAATCAATGACTGAAAGGATATAAATAAAACACAAGAGTAATTTTCAACGTCATATTCTTATTAGAAATGAATCAGAAGAATATCGCTACCCAAGTACTTGGAACAAGATTAGGGATTGAAATGACAAAGTGTTTGCAACTCCTCTCTAAGCTCGGGGTTATGTCCGAGTACAACTACAAGTACCCACCGAGCTATCTCGGGATTAAGTTGTGTTGGAAGAGTGAAAGATGGCTTGCGTGTGTGTGTTTTACAATTCACAAGCTTAACCTTTCACTCCATCTCTTATGTTATTTATACAAGTGTGAGTTTTAACTCTTTCCTAAGTGACAACCGACAATATTGCGTAAGACAAAATCGATGTATTTTGTCTCATTCTAAAGACTATATTAGGTAAAGGGACCAAGTCACTTTCTTCATGTCGATCGATCTTTGAGCCTTATAGGAAGGTTGACTTCTTGAAGATAAGTACTCGCCTTTATCGCTTCAAGCATAACCGCTTTTGTCTCGCTCATTCTTCGCCTTCATAGTCTTGATCTTGATCTTGATTCGGTTTGTCTTGATGTTTGTAGTTGGAGAGAAGTTTGAGGATTCGATGAAGTTATTGTCATCACTTCACCGAATCCACCATCTTCTTCTTGACCCGCCTTCACCCTTTAAGTTCCGCCTGCGAGTGGAGAGACTTCTTCTATGTCTCTTCGAGCTGTCTTGAAGATGGCTCACCGAGACTACGCACTCAATGACTGTTAGTGTTTAACGGTCTAAGCACTTAGGTTATTTTCTATTCAAATCCTAGATTAAGGGGTTTGGGTATTTATCGAACCCAACAGCCTCCCTATTTGGATATACAAATAGCCTAAGTGTTTGATCGCTGTAAGTGAGCAAATGGCTTCTTACATTGAATGTACTAATGAATACAATAAGGAACACCGAATATTTTAACAAAACATACATCGCTTATTGATCAAATTACAAAGTTCCTATCACTAGTACAAAAGATAGTTCAAAATGATGTCACCGGATGGATTCCCGTGCTTCAAGCTTGACTTTCTTGGTGATGAGTGTTTCCTATCGATGGTCTCTTATCTTGGCATTTAAGTCAAGACGAACCCGACATTTGCAGAGTCTCAATTTGAGAGGCCACTGAAATATAGCTTAGCATTGCAGACACACTGCTCGATCAATGTCACTCCATCTTTGAAATGATGGGTTTCCATAGACATCAATGTGGAATAGCCCTCTTCAGCTTCTCAATTACTAGACAGCTCACGAATTTCACACCTTCGTGCATCTCCTGTTGCATTCTAGTCCGTGCACTTTTATCTCAGTCGAACTCAACCTCTTCCTTTGTTAGTGGATGATTGTGGTTGAGATCCTCGAGGTCGCGATTAAGGCGGTGAATCCCCGCCAGTCTTTGGTGCATCCTCGATCTTTCATATCTTTTATGAGCATCTTCATCAACTCCTTAACCACCACATTTTGCTTCTTTTCTATTATTGACCGAGTTCATCGAGTTCGGTGATCCCAAAGTCGATGAATTTTAGGGGATCATGAACTTGAAATGTCTTTTATCAATCCCCTCAGAGCGTTCATTGCCGTGGTTCGATCTGGGATGATTTTGACATCAATGATCTTCTCAGCGGTCTTCGCTTGACATTGTCCAATTATAATGGTCAATTCTTGCTTTCCGATGGTCGCAGTTCTTTTGTTCTTTTCTTCCAACGCTTTTTCATTTCAAATATTTTTGCCGCTCGAGCATCCTTGAACTTTTGTCCCGCTCGACCTTTTCAAGCTTCTTAGCATCTATTCCAATGTTTTCACTTCTTCAAGAACTACTTGTACCCGTGCTTCTCCGCTCTTTTTCTCCTCTTCAACAAGTTTCTTTCTCCTTTCCTCCTTAGCAAGGTATGAACTTAGTCATTGTGGTGTGAGCGGTACTCGATGTTGCCGATCTTAAAGGGTATCTTCTCGTGCTCGGTGGTGTCTTCATTATGCCTTTTCCTTTGTCCCGGCTTGACGAAGATGATGTTGCTACCATGGGCGGTGTTGTTGTTGTTATTGGTGTGATTCTCGTCAATGTTGTTGTTGTTGAAGATGTTGGTGGTAATCGATGAGATTGGTACAATTGGGACTCTGTAGTGTTGGCTCCCCTCGGTGTGAGCAGGAGTTTCTTCAAGAAGATTCTCCCTCAACCTGCTTGGGAGGCGTCGGTGAGGGCAAGATTAATGTGGTGCCGAGGGGACGGGTCGCTTGACCCTTGAAAGCTGATAAATTTCGGTGATCATTGCCTTGATATCTCGAGTATCGGAGTGAATACGGTGACTTTTGTTTCCAAATTTGCCGAGATACTTCCAAAGCGGTCATTCTGGGTTCGAGATTCCGTGCCAAGGAAGAAGATGCTTGAGCCAAAGTAGCCACCGAGTATTCACAGAGTCGATGTAGCTTGAATAGACTGGATGAAGATTGAAGACCCCGAACATTTGCGACTTGAGCATTTCGACCGCCCGGTGAGTCGGAGGATTGTTGCAAGTACGCCTCGAGCCTTCAAGACTTTAGAGTCGAAATACCGGATCTTCTTTGACAAATTCCGATTTCATCTATCTTAGTTCCTACACCACAAGGTGCACGAGAAAGTTGGCGAAGTTGTCATCCATCAGTGAAGAGTGTCATACATCGATCCACAGCACTCATGAACATTTTCATCAAAGGCTTGTACTTGACTTTCAAATCTGCGAATCGGCACCGACCTCGGTGTGTTGTTCCACAATGTTTCATGACCAAGTAAAGCTTCCTTGAAGCTTTGGTGATCCATCGAACAAGTTGCCTCTCCGTGAGTGGAAGAACATTATCAAATCTTTTGAATTCATCGATGGAGGAAGAAGAGTAGGAGTCATTGTTTCGTGTGGAATGGTGATTCAAGATGCTCATGTGGATCAGTGAGGTCTTTGTTCAATTTGAACCTCGGCCCACTTCTTCCCCTCGCCGATAAAATTTCATCATCACCGCGGCCAGCTTCATCTTCGAAAATAGTGTCCCAAGAACATCGCCTGAATCAACAAGGGGTTGGTGATGGGTTCCATATCGGTGGGTATTAATCCTCCGAGTCTTTGTCCCCGTTGACCCTCGACATTGGTGGGAGTTTCCAGTGCCTTCTCTCGAGTCGATTGGTTTTGGGTTCCGTGACGGCGGGTTGTTCCTTTCCTCCGAGTCTTTGTCCCCGAGACCCCGAGACACCGATGGGTTTTCCAGTGCCTTTAGTAGAGTCGATGAAGGTGATATCCCTATCGCCGGGTTGTTTGGTTCCTCTCGAGTCTTTGGGATCATTTAGTGTGCCCTCGCACAAAGGCTTTGATTTGCTAATGTCATCACCGGGCGATGTGGAAGCGCGCCCCTACCGGTGAGTTGTTTGTTTCCATCTCGATCTTGGGATTAGTAGTTTGGACCAAGGGCACCGATTGTGATTTATCGGTGTCCTTCGTTGTCCCTGGGTGGATGTTGCTTGGTCTCCAGTGGGTGGCAAATTAGTCTTTGGTTTTCTTTGCCTTTTGGCTGTGCTCCACAAGCCTCGGGGCCCCGAGACTGGGTTTGGTCTTAGTCCCATCTCGAGACTTCCCTTTCTCCTTTTAGAGCGGGGTTAGGAGACATTGATTCTCTCAGTTGTTTACAAGAACCATATGGGTCGTCAATTCAATATTTGTGACAAGGGATGGGTCCTTTTGAAAGTTTGATTGGCTCAGATGCCGGTAAAGCTCCAAAATTTTCTTCCCGAGGATAATTTGTACCCGAACGCGTTTAAAGCACATGAGACAAACCTAGGATACGAAACGTATTCCGTCCTAGTTTTGCTCTATAGCTTAGTTACGAGATCATCGTAATGATCTCCCTATGTCGACGATGACCCCATTCATCAGCGGTATGCCATCATCAACCGAATAGAGTTAACTTGTTCGGTGGATGAGTGGTTCTCGCCGAGGACCTCGAATCACAAAGTGAATAGGATCCTCCAAGCCACATGGAATGAACTTTTAGTGACCGAGTCTTGTCCAAAAAGTTGGATCTAAAGCGATTTGTTTTAACCCATCCTTCACCGTGGAGGGTTCGGGATGGGCGACATAAACTCCTTTGTTATAATCTAACCTGTTGAAGTGCAAAACGTTTTATAATCCAGGTGAATTGTTGCCCCGTTGAACCGAACGATGAGATATTCCCCAGAGTGGTCCGAGGTTATTCTCATCGATGGAGGTGTCGGGTCATAGGCCTTAGCTGTTGCCCAAAACTCCACGAGTGCAGTGATGAGGACACCGAACAAAGGCCATTTTCGGTGGGCGATTATACAAAATTTCATAATGTCCTTATAGGTGAGACATTTGAGGATATTCAAAATTGCCTATGACATTATTTGTTTTAAATTCAACATTACTAAGATCACCTACCCACTGTGAAGCAAATTGAAGAGATTGTGTCCTTGCCATTTCTATTAAAAAGGTTTTAGGGTTTTGAGAAGAAAAACTGATTTGTAAAGTCAGTTTTTGAAAACGTTTTGAATTTCCACATTTAATGCCACCCTCCACTACCCGCATTAAAATCTCGTTTTCAAGGGAATTGCGGTGCGGTAAAAGTGCACTTTTGCGAATAAAATATCACTAAGATATTTTATGTGAGAGAGACATTTAATGCCAAGTGGGATGAGGTAAGTTTGTGAGGACCCTTGATATGGTTGACAAGAAGACAAGGAGACATATATTTCTAAATTAAATTGGCATAGTTACCAACTTAGGACATTTAAGTAAGCGATACTTGTATCATTTAGTTACTCATTCAATGCTCAATATTAATCGTCGGGGTCCCCGAATAAGTCTTACTTATTCAGTGAGAGGTTGTATTGTGGGTTTTGTTCGTGGAGGAGGAACCATTTCGGAGAACTTACTAAGATTGGTTTCGATGCTTGACTTTCAATGTCAAGCATTCCCAGTCAACTTTCGGTCTCTGAAGGTAGGTTCATCCAAGGGTTTGGTGAAGATATCAACCGATAAGGTTTTAAATGTACCTTTTGAGGGTCGTTTAAGCCCTTATTTGATCACTTTTGTATCCGTTATTACTTAATATCGTTCCTTTTCACTTTTAGGTCTCTTGAAGGCAAATTGTCGTAATGGCACTTATTTGGACGAAAAGGCGCGATATCTGAAGAAAATGGCCAAAGTCAAGAATCGAGACACTAAAGTCGCTGAAATACAAGGTGGCGGCGCCATCGCTTAAGCTATGACGCCGTCGAGCATTTTGTGACGACACGTAAGCCAAATTTCTTATTTTCAAGTGACGGTGTCGCTTTAAAAGAGTAGGCCGTCGCAACTCGCACGGCCTAGATTTGATCCGACGGCCGAAGTCGAAGAGGACGGCGTCACAAGCACAAGGTGACGATGTCGCAAGACTAACGTGTCAAGACGAAACCCTAATGACGGCGACCGACGGGCGTTACAAATCATAAGGTGGCCGTCGCGATTGTAATATTATATATAGAATCCGAATTTTTCGGTTTAGTGTGTAGTCTTTGGGTAAAACCTAAACCGAACCAAGGTTGTCTTGTACAAGATTTTAGGGTTCCAAACCCTATCTTACATCAAGATAAGTGTTTTATTTCATTAATTCAATTATGTCTTCAATTATTTGTGTGTATGCTTGCATGTTCTCCATGTCCGACTAATTTACTTGTGTGTTTGCTTAGGGAATATGAAACTTAATTATTAAATATTGATTGGTTGTCTCTTATCTTAATTGATTAATGATCTAGTAATGCAATAGGTCATTCGTTGTGTAATTAATGCTTGATTAATCTTTGTGACCCTTGGGCTATAACACTTAGAGCGGTTGTAGGCTAAACCATCCAAAGAAGGCCTTAGAGTTAGAGTTTATAATCCCTAGAGGGTTTTGTAGACGAGACCCTTTGGTAAGTTCAAAGAGTTATGGATAAACGCATACCCTACGACTTTAGACACACAACGCGATTAAGAATAAGGACGTGACAATTCAACCATCAATAGGAGATAATTAAGGAGTAATAAAACCTAAGTGAACACATCTTTAAACTATCATACGAGCACACAATAATTAGACATAGACTACATACACCTTAGATTAGATAATCAGATAAGTAGAGTAATCGGTAGAAATACCAACCCCAAATCCAAACCCCGAGATTCGTACCTTTCCATTTTCTAAAAACATAAAAAGATAAAAATAATCTTCCTCAACCCCAACCTTAGCGTAGTAACTTCTCACTAGCATTCCTATTCCCTAGAGAACGATATCAATACTCGTGGCTTACCCTAATACTACACTACAACGATTAGGTTCACTGCCTAGGGTGTTATAAAACTTGCTCAAAGAAAAGGAAGTTCCTTTGACCCCGAACGACGCGTGTAGCGTTATCATCAACCAATTGATATTCAGTGGGGATGAAATGGAGTTCTATGTCTCCTTTCATTATGTGGTCCCTGATGAAGTGATATCTGATATCAATGTGTTTGGTTCGTTGATGAAGGACAGGGTTGTTGGAGATTGCAATTGCACTGGTGTTGTCACAAAAGATGGGTACCATTTTGTAATGGATGTCATAGTCACTGAGTTAACTTTTCATCCATAGAACATTGGCACAACATCCTGCAGCAACTACATACTCAGCTTCAGCTTTAGACATAGCCACTGATTGTTGCTTTTAGCACTCCAACAAACCGCTTTTCCTCCAAGAAATTGACAGACCACGAGGTACTTTTTCATCCATGTTGCACCCAACATAATCGAGTCGAGTAACCTTTGAGATCAAACCCCGAGCACTTTGGATAATAGAGTCCAAGGCTTGGGGTTCCCTTTAGGTACTGAAAATCTTGTATGTCCGGTCCGAAGCGATTAGATACATCGGTGAGCCAACAATCCTCCGAAATGGGTTTGATTGATCGACTTGCCGGTGAGATCGGGTCCAAGGTTTTAGGAGGGACCATTGGTGTCTTCATCGAGGCACACTCGATATCTCATATTTCTTCAAGAGATTTCTTGTGTATTTCTCTTGACCGATAGAGATTCCTTTATCGCTTGCACGATTTGTAGTCCAAGGAAGTATGTGAGTTCACCCATCATGCTCATTTCAAACTTCTTTGTCATCGCTTTTCAAACTGTTTGCAAAGAGTGTAGTTTGTTGAGCCAAAGATGATGTCATCAACATATACTGGACTAGTATCATATCTTGTTTTATCTTGTAGATAAACAATGTGTTGTCTATATTTCCTCCGACAAACTTGTTTTGGATCGGGAAGGCCGAGAGAGTTTCATACCATGCCACGGGAGCTTGTTTCACCATAAAGGGCTTTATCAAGCTTCAGGACATAGTCGAAATTCACTACTCTCAAAGCCATGAGGTTGCCGAACATACACATCTTCCTTGAGTTCACCATTAAGGAATGCACTTTTACATCCATCCGGTAAACTTTGAAGTTCAAGTAGGTAGCAAATGCAAGGAAGATCCTGATGGCTTCCATTCTTGCAATAGGAGCAAATGTCTCATCATAGTCAATGCCTTCTTGTTGATCAGTAACCTTTGGCTACAAGTCGCTTTGTTTTAATGACGGTGCTTTTCATCGGTTTGTTTCGAAACCCACTTCATTCCTATGACTATGACATCCTCAGACATTTGATCAAGGTCATGACCTTGTTTTTATCAAACTGTTGAAGTTCTTCTTGCATGGCTCGAACCCAACTTGGGTGTTTTAGAGCCTCGGTGACACTTTTGGTTTCTATATTTGATAGGTAATCAACATATAGACATTCATTGGTCAAGCCGCAGTTAACTTAGCAACCATGCTTCTAGTGAGCATGCCCTCGGTGGGTTCACCAATGATGTTTACAAGCTCAATGTCCCGAGATTTTGTCCACTTACTTTGTGGTCTAGGATCCGAACTTGAGGAGGTCATCGGAGACTCATGAGTGAGTTCGGTGCATTAGCCACGTAATCATTAAAACATCTATTGAGATGTCTTGTTCAGTTGGGTTTCATGAATCATGGCACACGATCATTTGGATCGGTGTTGCCTATCTCAAAGGGACCGATTGATTATCAATGAATTCACCGACAGTTGGTTGTGACAAAGTTGTGAGGTAAGACATAATATGAGATGTCAACATCGACTTGGTATGAGGAATTGATTTGATGTTATACTCATCGGGAGGATATCTTGATGAGTTATCAATTCAACTATTTCCTCCACCATTATCGACTTTAGAGCCTAGATGTTGGTGAACATGATGCTTTCCTTGAACTCTCGCTATCAAAGGTGACATGAAAGGTTTCGCTGTAGTGTAGTAATTAGGGTAAGCAACTTGTTGTCTCCTTGTGTTAAATACCTCAAGGCTTTTTGGAAATCGTACTATTATCTAATTATCTAAACTAAGAGTAACCTAGAAAGTATCCATCATCGCCTTTAGCATCAAACTTTGCCTAGATGATCCTTGTGATTATGAATAAACACAGATGACATCCAAACACATCGAAAGTAGTTGATGTCGAAGTCTACTTCTTAAATTAGAATATCTCATAATTGGGGTTTTGTTATGTCTTTTGACAATGATTGACTATATATTTACATATCGAGTGTAACGCCGTTGTTTTAACCTTGCGATGGCGCCACCTTATGTCCGTGACGCCGCCCTCTTCAATTTCCGACGGCCGCCCGAGTAAATGCTTTGAGAGTTCGAACGAGCCATTTAACATGGTTCTCGATTTTGACTTTGGCCATTTCTTCATATATTCGCCTCAATGAGATTTTGCCTTATGTTTTAAGCAATAACGGATACAAAAGTGATCAAATAAGGACTAAACGACCCTCAAAATGGTACCTTTAAAACCCCATTTTGTTCGTGCTTGAGAGAGTGGTTCTTGCAGCCTCAATGAGAGTTATGGTTCGAGGGTGTAGGAGATGAAGAGTTTTGGGAGATTCCCTTTCATCACGTAAACTCTCAAGCTCATCATTTCGAACTCGCACCATTGTCGGCCCCGATTTGTTTAACAATAATGTCATTCTCGTTTTCAATGTTCCCGATGAATGACATTATTGTGTCACCGCTGACTCTTTTTGAAAGAAAGTATACCCAGTGTATCTTGAAAATTAGTCAACAATGACAAGTGTATACTTCTCATGTTTGGATTGATCTAGGGTGATCGGTCCAAAGAGATCCATATGCAAGAGGTGAAGGTAGCTTTGATGGAGAAATTTTGTTTTGTTTTGAAAGATGCTCTTTGATGTTTGCCTTTTCACAGTGAGCATGGTTTATCTTTTGCAAAAACCAAGTGATGGTAAGCCAAGGACCTTGTTTTATTTTGCCAGTTGTTGATGTTTTGAAGTTTAAGTGAGAGAGTCTCTTGTGCCACGACCAATTGATAGTTTCAAAGTGGCTTTGGCAAAGAGACAGTTCCATCTTGAGAAAGAGTAGACATGTCTAAGACCTAAACATCATCTCTTCTAGGAGCAATCAAAACAATCTCTTTATTGGCATTGAAAATGGTACCTTGTTTGTCATTGAATTGCACAATGTACTTAGCATCACATAATTGACTGACACTGATGAGATTGTATTTGAGACCATTGACATAAGCTATTCTAGAGAAAACTATTCCATTGCGAGCCTTGAACCATAACCTTCAGTGGGACATGATGAGTTATCACCAAATACTACCTTGGGTCCTGGTTCCTTTACATACTTGTGCGAGATACTCCTTCACACCAAATCATGCTACTTGAGCATCAACTGCCTAGATGCCAAATAGGCTCCACAGGCGTGTCTCTCGCACAAGTAGTAAACCGAATTAGTTTCTCTTAGTGACCCACTTCTTGGTGGGCTTGGGTCTCAAGGTCTCTTTGAATTTGGCAATCGACTCATGGTCGGTGGTTGAGTGCATTGTGCTACCACGTGTTTTACATTTAGAGACAGAGGATGACTCGATGATTTTGGGTTGCTTAGAACTTCTCCTTGTATGGATGACATCATCATGCCGGGATGTCTTATGAGTCGGATTTCTACAAATATCACAAAGATGTGTTCATAAGACAATCATCGGTGATGATCATTAAACCAGCAGTGTGAACAAGGAGGAAAGGGTTTTGCTCTAAATTTTTAGCAGACTTGGAGGATGAAGCATACCGATGACCAACTTTGGTATAGTTTGCTTCATTGAGTGAACTTACATATTGTAAGTGATCAAAGTTCTGTGATCATCCTTTTGCGATCATACAAAAAGGATTCTATAACGATTGTCGATGGTATGACCGGTCTAGTGGCATAGATCACACTTCGCTTGGATTTAGGGTTTGACTTTGACTTTGAGGAACTAGAGGAAGTCGACTTTGTCTCTTTGATTGATTCGGGGACCTTTCAATGGAATCCATCTTTTCGCTTAGCTTCCTCACAAGTTCGATCGATTCTTTGAATTTGGTCGACTTCAGATGGGAGTCAAGGATGTGGAAGTCTCGGTGGGAGTAGACTCTTGATGAGTTGGTTTTGTTGGCCTTTTCGGGATGGTTCTACCAAGTCCGGACCTTTCTTTTGGTGAATGAGGATTGAATTGCATTGGAGTAAGCTCGAGCTTGGTGCGGCAAGACCAAGTGGTTTCGTGGGGGCGTTGCATTAGACTCGCCTTGGACTCAACTGCTCAAGACCATCGGGCACATTAGGGAGTCCAAGCATGCTCTTCGAGCTTGACTCGTGCTCTAGAATTCTTCCGTAATCGAAATTAGGAAGTTTACTATCGGGATTAACCCGATCAATCCAATCACTATGCTTGGGACTAGTCAACATACTTGGTAATCATACCACCGCACACAAATGGCTTAGGACCTTGGTCTTTGTTGAGAGAGTCGGGAAGATGATCTTCACCTATGACTCTCTTCTTGCTAATGGGGCTCCCACAACATCAAATACCACGATTCTTAGCGGTCCAACTATCAAGAATATCTTGAACCTTTTTAGTTGCCTTGAAGAGCCCGATTTCTTTTAACTAGTCTAGTGTTTTGAATTTGCAAAGTGACACCTCAAGCTTAGCTTGTTTTAAAAGAAGCAGTTCATCCCTACACTTGTTTAATTCAAAACTTAGCTTGTTGTATTTTGAAAAAGATTTAGTCTTTGCTCTTCTACGAACTTAAGGTCAACATTAAGATAATTCATGTAAGATCGCCAATCGAGTCATCATCCATAGAAAGTAAAATATTTACCTTCTTCATTGTGATATTGACCCATTCTCCATTCTGGCATGATTCTTTCCAAGCGCTAGCTTTTCCTCTTCTCGAGAGGGCCATCGGTGTAATCGACATGCACCATTTCATCATCGATGATACCGGCTCTTCATCCCGATCGAAGGTTTCAACAACGAGGCCTTTGTTTTACCCTTCATAGATTGAACACTTTTTGTTGTTTCGAGGGATCGCCTCAAGCAATGCAAGCTTAGCTTTGACTTTCTTATACTTAGCTTCAAAATCAGCTTTTTTTTTATCGATTTATTTTGAAAGTTTTGATGAGACCGATAGATTTTTGGTTGAAATTTGCTAAAACCCGAGGACCGATTTGACCTCGATGGTTTATAAGAGGGTTCGAAATTGTTTTGAAAAAGCAGTCTTTTGCAAAATGACCTCTTTTGTGACACTTAAAGCATTCAAAGTCCTCATTTGCTTTAGCATTTGAAAACCTTTGTTTCTTTTATAAACCTTTGAGAGTTAGCAAGGAGTGCCCTTTCACGAAATTCGATGTTCAGTCATTTAGGTACTCCTCACTTGATCTCTCATCATCCGAATTTTCCCGAAAATCTTGAACAACATTGTTAGAATGGAAAGCGCTTGATATTGGTGATGAGGTGGTGGTCGGGGACTTCTTGACTTCCCGAGACTTTTTAAGTCGGGGTATCGTCTGCTGATGAGGTTTTCCTCATGACAAATTTCCATAAATTTCGTGAAGTTCAAGATTCGGATATGATTAGCATTCCTAAGTCCCCGAGAGAAATTCAACCACTTCTCGTGGAGACTATTGACAAAGCCAACATTGATTTCATGTTTGGACAACTTAACACCATCATTTGACAGTTCATTTAAAAGAGTTTTGTAACGGTGTAAGTTTGAGACGAGTTTCGAGTACTTAGCCCTCAAGGTATTATACTCAACTTTCGTGTCCATAATCCTGTTTTCCTTGGTATCGAAGGACCTTCATGACTATGAACCGGTCATCCCAGTTTGTTTGGTCAGTACTACGACTTATAATCGACTCCATAATATCGTCGGGAAGACAAGATATTATGATACTTTTGAGCCTTTGATCCCGGTTGACCACTCTTCTCTCATCCTCGAGTCCATCGAGCTTCGTGTTTAGGCAAACCTTCAAAGAGTCTTTGGGATAAATGGACCTTCATTTATACACTTGATATAATAAGGTTCCATCCCAATCAAATAGCAAAGCATACGCTTTTTCCATTTGTTGAATTTACCAACTTCAAGTCTGGGGCAACAAATGAATAAGCTCCACCCTTTTATCGACTAGTTAGGGTACATCAATTTTAGCTATTTTAAGGATCCCGATTTAAAACATTTAGAGCGGCTTAAAAATGCTTTATAACCAGCCTTGCTCGATACCACTTGTTGTTCCCTATTCACTATAGTATAAAAGCAGTTTTTTGTAAAGTAAACAAGACTAATAGTGAATCAATGACCGAAAGGATATAAATAAAACACAAGAGTAATTTTCAACGTCATATTCTTATTAGAAATGAATCGAAGAATCGTTACCCTAGTACTTGCGAACAAGACTAGGGATTGAAATGACAAAGTGTTTGCAACTCCTCTCTAAGCTCGGCTATGTCCGAGCACAACTACTAAGTACCCACCGAGCTATCTCGGGGATTAAGTTGTATTTGGAGGAGTGAAAGATGGCTAGCGTGTGTGTGTGTTTTACAATTCACAAGCTTAACCTTTCACTCCATCTCTTATGCTATTTATACAAGTGTGAGTTTTAACTCTTTCCTAAGTGACAAACCGACAATATTGCGAAGACAAAATATCGATGTATTTTGTCTCATTCTAAAGACTATATTAGGTAAAGGGACCAAGTCACTTTCTTCATGTCGATCTTGATCTTTGAGCCTTATAGGAAGGTTGACTTCTTGAAGATAAGTACTCCTTCTTTATCGCTTCAAGCATAACCGCTTTTGTCCGCTCATTCTTCGCCTTCATAGTCTTGATCTTGATTTCGGTTTGTCTTGATGTTTGTAGTTGGAGAGAAGTTTGAGGGATTCAGTAAGTTATTGTCACCACTGTTGGCAAATAACCACAACGACCAGGTGATAGGTTTTATAAATCATGCGTTCTATATTTTTTTTGTCGTAGTAGTTTTTCTCATTTGCTTTCTTCTATATCAGGATATCGGTGAAATAATTCGTGCTTTCGCGATCAACAATGAGGCAACCAAAAAAAGACAATGTGAAGACAATCTCAGAAACTAAAATTAGAGTGATGTCATTGTTGTTGATGATCTTCCAGATGATGAAGTTCAACCTGCTAATGTTCCAAAGACAGAGGAAACAACAATTGAACAACAAGTCACTATATCCGAAAATAAGAGTGTCATAGATTTGATCCTTCAAGAACATGTAAGTCAAGAAAAAAGACTTACTTCTCATACTCTTTTACTTTTGTTATGATGAAAGTCTCACATAGTGCATTAACTAATACTCTAACTTCTCATGAAGGAAATTAATGATGATGATATCCCAATGGCACTTATTAAATGAAACAAGAAAAACCAAATCAAAATCATAGGAAGAAACAGGGTGTCTCGACTTTTTGATGAAGATGCTAATGAAGAAGATGAAGACACTGAAGATGATGAATGGGTTTAGTTCTAGATTTCACTATTTCAGTTGTTAGATTACTATCTTAGTAGTCTCTTTGTTTTTTTTATTTTCGTCACTTACACATACTGCTTTAGAAGTATGTGTTTTACTTGTGTCCCTTTTTAGGTTTTCTTCAATAAAGTATCAATCAATAAACAACTCTTATTACAACTTCTTAGTTTTCATTCTCATATTACAAGAGACAATTTGTAGTGTATGAACATATACAAAAGAAGCACACTGGTGTATTTAAACAAAGAGTTGCTTGCATTAGCTGTGACGAAAATAAACATTGATCCATATCATTGCCCTTGATTATTTAAAAAACATAATGAAGATATGCATAAAAGAATAATAATGATTCAAAATGAGTTCTTAACAAACCTTTGGGTTTCATGGAGTTAAATATGTAGAATGCAACAATCACAACGTCAAAACCAACAATGACATTTGGGTCTCATTTGCTTCCAAGAAATCCATAATATTTCTCACCAAATTTGGGTTCCAAACAACCCCTTAAACTAAATCTATCCAAATGCCCTTCAATTGCAAATATATATCTGTGATCACAACAAAAAATAAGTTGTTGGTACAATATTTGTACCACTTTTAACAGCTTTATACAATTGTAATCCTTAGAAAACCACAACCATATGGTTCATGGATGATTTTCCATAATTCAGACTTTCTATCATAATCATATGCACATGTTTACATGTTAATGATGCCTGACAAATTTTCTCAATTGCATTTACGTACAATATTTATCTCAAATCTCAAACATAACTGACTGGGATATATTTAAGAAAGGAATGTGCTATTTAACTGGAAATTTGGTTATAGTTGATAGGATAATATAAATTGTAGTTGTTAAATGATTAAATGGATAAGCATCAATTTATAAAAAAAAATCTATGTAAAACTAAAATACCGATATATTAGTGATATAGTGATGTAAAACTAAAACTTTTAATTTTGGATATTGTGATGTTACAACATTTTGCCATTGTATTTGCGGTACCTCCACTTTACAAAAAGACATGCAAACTGTTTTCATGATAGTGCATTTAGGTAGTTTCATGATAGTGCCTTTATGTAGTTTTCATGATAGTCTTTGTTTAATTGCTTTTTCTATTTCTTGCACTATTGAAGATAAATCTATAATCAATTAAAGTTGGATCACGTTTAATAGGTTATTTTCTAACTCTCTTTAATCTTTATTTCGTTTTTGTATAAAATACCAGCCATAACATTATGTAATTATAGAATCAACTTGTGGTTCACATATCTTTGTCGGCCCATATAACTACAAAAGTTTCATATATTATTATTGTTGTATCGATAGAAATGAGGAGGAAACTAAATAAGAACTATGATCCAAATGAAAACATTAATGGACATAGTAACCATTTATCAAATTGTTATACTACTTCCACAACACCAAATGTGCAACCATTAAGCGATATTACAAATATCAGTCAGAATACATTACCTCCTCATAATGCCGTTTCATCATTCTTGAATTCTTATCAAATACCTCAAGTTAGGAGAGGTCGAGGTCGTCATGCATGTTAGACACATAACCTGTAACCACCGGTAAATTTCACCTCGTATTAAACTAATATAATATTCTAACGAAAGAATACTTATCCATTTTCTACGTCCATTTTTTTTTTATTTTTAAGAAACGATATCCATTTATTGATCACAACAACTAGTCAATGTGATGAAACTCACATCTTTAATAAACATAAACATCTTTATATGTTTAACTATAAAAGTTTTCAACTTTTATTTACCACTTTACGTTATTTCGTTAACGTTCGATTATTAAACGTTCAAACAAAACGTTTTCTACCTATTAGAGTTTTTACCTATTATAACTATGATTTTGCACAACTAAATTATAAATGCTAAGGTAGAATATTTTATAGCTAATGTACAAGTTTTTAAAGCACGAAAACCTAACTTCACGTTATTACCCGTAACAAGCCCTAATTTACAATTCCATGATTTTATGTAAATAAAATCACAAACCCTAATTAAAATGTACATAATTTTTATAAAATACTCAGGTACAAGCCTTTCAAGCTCATGTACAAGTCTTTAATGCATAAAAGTTTAATACTTATAGAGATTACATTATAACCTCAATGTACTTACTTTAAGACACAAGGTACTACCCTATAATGCATAAGCCTCTAAAATTGACTTCCTTATGTTTTTCAAACCTAATGTACCACTATCTAATGCTTGTGGTACAACTATCTTATGCATGTATATTAAATATGTCATTTACTTAAGCTAAACTAACCTTAACTTGTTTCTAATTAAACTAAACTATAATTATGATATATAAGAACACAATTTAACCACATCATCATGTCTCTTTTAATTTTCTACAACAAATCAAACTTGTCAAGCTTTCATGTGGTACATTCAATTTAAATGGAGCAAAACAAGTAATCGTGTTCTATGTAAAACCATTTGAATCAACTACTTAAAATATGAACATAAATTAGTGATAACCATTCCTTTTCTTCGAGCATTTATAACACCCTGGAACCTAATCGCAGTGTAGTAATTAGGTAAGCAATTGATATCGTTCTCTGGGGAATAGGAATGCTAGTAGGAGTTACTACGCTAAGGTTAAGGTTGAGGAAGATTATTTTTTATCTTTTATATTTTATGAAAATGGAAAAGTCGAATTTATTGATTTGGGGTTGGTATTTCAATTACTCTACTATTATCTAATTATCTAAACTGAATGTCTAATTAATGTGTGCTCGTATGATAGTTTAAAGATGTGTTTACTTAGTTTGTATTACTCCTTAATTATCTCCTATTGATGGTTGAGTGTCACGCCTTATTCCTAGTTGCGTTGTGTTTCTAAAGTTGTGGGTATGCGTTTCTCCCAACTCTTTGAACTTACCAAAGGGTCTCGCCTACAAATCACGTAGAGATTATAGACTCTACTCTAAGGCACTCTTCGGATGTTTTAGCCTACAATCACCGGTAATCATACTCTAAGGTTCACAAAGATGAATCAAGCATTAAGTACACAACTAATGACCTATCGCATTACTAGATCATTAATCAACTAAGATAAGAAACAACCAATCAATATTCAATAATTAAGTTTCATACTTCCTAAGCAAACACACAAATAAATTAGCCGGACATGGAGAACATGCAAGCATACACACAAATAATCAAAGACATAATTGAATTAATGAAGCAAAGACTTATCTTGGTGTAAGATAGGTTAAAACCCTAAAATCATATACAAGACACCTTAGGTTCGGTTTTAGGTTTTACTCCAAAGACTCTCCACTCAAAGACCAAAAAATTCGGATTCTATATATAAGATTACAATTGCGGCGTCACCTTATGTTTAGTGACGCCGTGTCGCCGCCATTAGGGGTTTCGTCTTGGCCACGTTAACCTTGCGACGGCGTCACCTTATGTCCGTGTGAGTCCTCTTCGCTCGACGCCGTGCGGATCGCATCTAGGTCGTGCGAGTAGCGACGGCCTACTCTTTCACAACTAGACGCCCGCCTCTTGAAAACACGAGTTTTAGTTCGACCGTCACAATAATTCTCCGACGGCGTGCAAATAACTCTTGACGCCGTCGCTTCTACATTCAATGATCGTGAGTGTCTCGATTTCGACTTTGGCCATTTTCTTCATATATTCGCCTTTTAGGTCCAAATAAGTGCCATTCCAGCATTTTGCCTTCACGAGACCTAAAAAGTGAAAAGGAACGATATTAAGCAATAACAGATACAAAAGTGATCAAATAAGGACTTAAACGACCCCCCAAAATGGTACCTTTTAAAACCTTATCAAATATCCCTACACTTGTTATTGGCTTGTCCTCAAGCAAATGTGCTTTAGCCAATTAATTTATAAGTTGGGGTCATTCAACATTAATTCAAAATGGTCCACAACACATATAAGCCCATAAAAGTCATAACAAGCACGGAAATTACATACTAGCACCTCACATGGGGTGTTTGGATACTCACATCTCTCTCGGTGTATAAATGAAATATAACAATATAGGAAATGGAAGATAAACACTCATTAACCGGTCCTAGTACATAGATTACCATAGGCTTGAGAATAGATCAAACCTCCATCGCTTAGGCGTAGCACCTAGGAAAGACTATCAAAGAGGTCTTTAAAGGGTTGTAATGTTAGGCTTACGGTAGGAAATAAGGGTTTGGTGGGATAGGCTATTTAGTGGTGGTAAGTCAAAATCTCTATGTTAATCGCATATGAAGAATGGCGTTGCTAAGCCAAGACTCGACACTCTAAACTCTAGATAACTGAAATAAACAAACATAAATTTAAAGATAGATGTAGGATGGTAGCCTGCTTTTTTTTTTTTTTTTTTTTTTTTTTTTTTTTTTATCACTCTATTTTTTTCTTTTCTCTTTTCTATTTTTTTTTTTCGATTTTTTTTCATACACTTTTACTCTACCATCCTCTCTGATAACATCAAAATACTAGGATTTGAGGCACATCCCTACACTTGAGTTTTTTATTATTCTAACACTAATTTGACCCGATTTGACAAGATCAAAACACTTGGGGTACATTATTACGTAAACAAAGGGAATTTGAATTTAACGCTCCCTTCCTCATCATTTCATAAACTTTAACTTTTCCCATGAATCCCAATCATCCCAAACTGATACAAAGGATATGACTCGACTTAGCAACTTATGCAAGCAACTAGATAATTGAACTAAGGGTTTAGGGTGATAACAAACATTTGCACTAAAAGTGAGTGCATAAGGGTAGGCTAAGGCGATTTGGGAGAACATGAAAGGATGTATATTTCGGGGTGGGGTGTAAACAACCGATGACATGAGGATAAACAATTAATAAAAGATATATGACACTAACAAGCAAACAATTAAGCATGGGTTGCCTCCCACGAAGCGCTTTTCTTTATTAAAGAGTCTTGTAGCTAGACTCGTAGTCGTTACTCCTACGTGCCGATATACGTAAGTCTATCCTCAACAATGTCGTAAGGATCAAACTTATCATTCAAGTTCCTAGTAGTACGTTCGGTTAAATATGCCTTTTCAAACATCTCACCATCGGGATCATAGATTTGTATCCTAATGCCACCTTCCATTACCATCACTAGGCGGTCTATTCCAATTCCACATGTGTTCGGATTTCTCAACTATCCATTTATTCATGACAAGGTTAGCAGGCAAGCTTCCTAGGAACTCGGTCATCTTCCTAAATACTAAGGCGTCCTCGAGCGGGTTCACTTCTATATCCCTAGCCAATTCTTGTTCTTGGAAAGTTCTTTGACTAGTAAAGGCCTTATCTAGGTAAAAAGGTCTTTGGGGCCTATGATGTTCTTCTCAATCCAAGGTCCATGCTCGAGAAGGCTCTATCAACCCTATCTCTTGTGGGATTTCCTCATCCTTATAGTATGTATGTTTTTAACATCGTAAGCGGACCTAGCACTCCTCTCTCCTACCACTATTTTGGACATCTTACAATCGATGATGGCACTAGCGGTAGCTAAAATCCTCTTCCAACTAGTAATGGGCATGTCGGGTCCTTATTCATGTCGAGTACATGAAAGTCGGCCAAAGAGTCAACTCTCTACATGTACTACCATGTCCTTTATTATTCAACCGGACGTGCTATACTCTGTCCGCTAATCTAAGATAGTTTCCGTTGGTTCAATTTACATAGGTTGAGGCTTCATGAGAGGGACAACGAAACGAGATTGATGCAAGATCCTAAATCGGCTAAAGCATCGAGTGGCTTGGAAGTTCCAAGTCTACGGAAGAGTGAATAGCCGGGATCATCTAACTTCTTAGGTAAGTTGTTTCGCACAAAGGCGGACCCATGTTTCCCAAGCCTAAGTTCTAACTCATATTTTTCTTTTAAAGCATTATAATAAGGTGCATGAGCTAAGACTTCAAGAATTGGTTTCTCTTGATAGAGTTCCTTGTACTCCTCCTCTAAACTAGGTTTGGATTCTTGGTGACGGGTTTCTCGAGTAGGCTTTACCAAAGGTCTTAGGGCTTTGTATCTTTTGGATGACTTAGAACCCTTTTGATAGCATTTACCGAATGAACCGTTGGGTGAGAGGGACATGGATGTGCACTTTCCATGGTGACCGGAATGTGAAGTCGATGCAATCAATTCACTTTTGGGTTCTTAATGGTATCACTTGGGAGTGCTCCAACTTCCCGCTCATTGAAGGCTTTAAGAGGGCATCAGCTTGGTTGTCATCTCGCTCTGTTTTTGCTTAAAATCGGCTTCAAGCTTATTCAATCGAGTTCTTGGGATGACAAAATCTAGATGCAATTGCTTCAATATTAGTGGCTCCTCTTCTACCCTTGGTTAAAAATGGAGATACATGGTGTCTTTTAAACCATTCAAACCAACAACCTAATGTATGGACATATTATCAACACCATGTTCCATGTTCTCTTGAACAAGTGTTCCTATGTGTAGTATTCCCATATTTGGTGGTATGTTGATGAATGGTAGTGGGTTATCAATGATGAAAAGTGATGAGGTTACGAACCCTAATCCTTCACCCTATATAAATCATTCTATTCCCGCCATTGATAGCATTCCCATTTTATCTCATCACCATTTGCCATACAAACCTCTCTATGTCTACTCATAATCCTTCACCCTATATAAATCAACCCATACATTCCCATTTTATCTCATCACCATTTGAAACACGCTACATAAACACTCTCTCTCATTGAAATTCTAGTCCAAGGAGGAGGAAGGAAGCGTGCCTAGAAGTCTTGGAAGGCTTGGTTTTGTTTTTGAAGTCCTTAGATTGTTTTCCTTAAATTCTAGTCTTGGAGGGAAGGCAGAGTACCAACGATTTGTAAGTCTTTTAAACTCATTCAATTTCGTTATCACATTTAATATCAAGTACATATTGTTAAAAAGGATTTTTCATGGAAAACGTGGCCTTTTGAATCACCTAAAACGGGTTATTGAGTCAAAAGATACGACCAAATGAAGTCACCACAAAAGCTGTCGAAAACTTTCATGTGACAGAATGTTTAGGCACGCGAAACGAGGCATTTCTGCTCCGTTTCATGAAAAATTTAAAACACGAAAATTGTCCGGAACGGCATTTTCTTCAGAAACTTGGGTGCACGGGTCCTGAAAACGCAAAACGAACGCTAGTTTTAATTAAAATCTTAACAGCTGTTATATATATTTTATAAAATCAAGCCAAACACCTCTCCTAAGCCCAACTTTTAAGCTAGAAGCCGCAACCCTTAAGCCCAGCCATTAAGCCCTTTCAACAAGCTCCTAGCATACTACAAAAGGCCCCCATAAACTAGTTAAGAAGCCCTCATATCTCGCTTTAAATCTACTCTTCTTTTTGGTCGCATGTCACAAAACCATACACACCCTTATATAATTGATTTTGAGAATTTCGTTATTTTTAGTAAATTTTACCCCGAGCTACTCTATAAAATTAAAAATAAGTTAAACGTCATGTCACAAGGTTTCATGCAAAAGTTATAAATTTTTAAGGTGTGAAAACGAGATTTTCAATTTGTCGAAAAATAGCCTAAGTAGCCCTTTTCAATAGTTAATATCTCGCTAATTAAAGGATTGTAAAAGATGAGAGTTACACCATTTTAAAGAGCTCGCTGCAAGGATTTTAAAACCCCAAGAACGTCTTTAATAACCCTTATGGTCTCTTCTATAATCCATCAAAAAGAAGGTGACTCGTAAAGAATTTTATAAATAACTCTTGCGTGTATTTTTCAAAATCTGAGTCTTATGAGCTATAGGATATTAGAGAATGGTTTAAAATGAGTTAATTAACTATTACGATGTCCCTAGGTTACACCGTAAAACTTAATAGGTCAAAAATGAATTTTTCTTTAACCGCGACGTGGCCAAGTGACCATGTTCACGGGTTTGTTTCTCCCTAAACCAAAGATAAATAAAATATGAGACCTATACCATCTTAAAGAGCTTACAGCAAAGTGTTTAAAGGATCAATCGCGTCGTAAATATATTAGCTTGTCTCGTGTAAAACATGTCCTCATTTGGGCCTGTTATCGCCCAAAACCAATACTTTTCACAAAAGGCACCTAAACCCCCTACTTTGAGAAATCATTGCGACCAAACCGTAAGAGCTTAAGACTTCTAGTTTGAACCATTAGAAAGACCACCGGACAAACTCTTGAAGGGATCAAGAACGTAGTAAAAACCTTTTAAGGCCTCGCTTATATTTACCCGCACTTTTGTCAATTTAGGCATAAAACAAGTGAATATTTTGTTATAAAACTACAAGTATAAAAATTGTAATGTTTGAAAGATAAAGTTTTCTTGGGCTAAAAATGTAATTTCTTCAAAGTTAGTTATACAAGGGCTGATTTTGTCAAAACCCATAGTTGAGGGTTTAAAGTGTCATTTTTGAAAGTGCAAGGGTAAAAACTGTAAATATTTAAAATTGTAAATTATAACATTTTGGAAACATAAAATATTTAACAACTTGGGTTTCGATAAAATTTAATATCTATCATCCGAGCCATAAAAATAAGAAAGATAAGTATTGCTAATTTTTGAAGAGACTTCATGTTACCTAACTATCGATAAAGCATCGTTATCACATAAACTTGAACTCGAATACTTAAAACATGACATACTAACTCAGGTAACGAGTCGGAGCAGTTTATTCACAGTACTTAATTTGTTTTCCATCCAAACTACTGTAACATCGAGGTGAGTTCATGGCCCCTATTTTCAATTATTTTGTACTACTTTTGGGGGAGATACATGCTCAATTACCTATTTTTACTTTCACAAGTATTCTAAACTTTTTCATATTACTGTGAGTCATAGCCCCTATTTTCCTTATTTTGAACGTTTTGGGGGAGATACATGCTCAAATATTGCTTTATATATACATGCTCAAATATTGCTTTATATGTTTACATTTATTTTAAACTCTTATGAATTACCGTGAATTTCATAGCCTCATTTTCAATCGTTTTATATTATTTTTGGGGGAGATACATGCTCAACTATTTTCATTTACTTTCACAAGTACTCTATACTTTTACATATTACTGTGAGTTCGTAGCCCCGTTTTTATACTTGTTTATTAATGCTTTGGGGGAGATACATGATCAACTAATTGTTTTCACTTTTATAAGTACTCTAAAAACTTTTACATATTACTGTAAGTTCATGACCCCTACCTTTACTTGTTTTTAAACTATTTTGGGGGAGATACATGCTCAATTACCTATTTTTACTTCCACAAGTACTCTAAAGCTTTTACGTACTACTATGAGTTCATAATCACACTTTATACGCTTTGCTACAAACCCGAGCACAAGTACTATCTATATGCGATCCCGATTGCTATTGCTTAAGTACTCACTTTGCCACTAAAGTCCCTCATATCATGAACCATTAATCACTTGCGGTGAGCGAATATAGTGAATAGATCTATTGGCGCTGGCGCCCATTTGTGTTAGCCGGATAGGTAACCAAATGCACTTTATTTGAGAATACTAGGAGAATGGCAAACTCCTACCGTAGGGCATTGTTGCTCACATCATTATTATGATGTTTGTAACTTCGTCATTTTATGATGCGTTCGTGTTAAGGTTTGCGTTCATGAGACTTAAGGCAATATATAATGTGTTGCAATGATACAAATGTCGCAACTCTTGAATTTATGGGTGCAACAACCGGCCTAACCTTGAAACTTGTGTTCAACTGATTACTAAACAAGCGAACTATGGGTGTATAACAACGTAACCCACTACTTATTTAATCAATATTGGTATTTATTACAATAATCGCTCAAACTCGAAACTATTGAACTCAACTGTTTTAATCATAAACTCTATGAACTCACCAACCTTTGTGTTGACACTTTTAGCATGTTTATCTCAGGTTCATAATTTACGAGGATGGCACGGAAGGGCACAGATATTCAAGAAGGCTATATTATCATTCGAAAACGTATTTAATAAACTGTAAAACCACTGGGACCTCATTTTGTAAACTCTGATATTTATATAAATCGAATGATAAATCTCTTAAAACGACTCAATTAGAGTTCGTTTTCTATTGATATAATTGTTGTGCCATGAAGTAACACCCAGCTTGAATTCCGCCAGATCACGAAATTGGGGTGTTACAGATTGGTATCGAGCCTCGATTATAGAGAAACGGGTCTAATTGAGACCTAAACTATAACTACTTTTTCACAAAAATATTTTATAGCCTTTTCGCTCTCCGTGCCTTCCATCCTCCAGACGATTATGTGACTTCTAGGTAATTTATACTACGCAAACACTTTAGTATACTGATATATACTTCTGATCACTCTATACGAAATAAACATACTTGTATATGCCTTCACATTTCCATGAGCATGTACCTACTCTTACATTTTTCAAATTTATGATACCTTCCTAAGACATTACACAATATACCCACTATTTTGAGTACTATGTCAATTTTTCTTAGTATCTTACTCTCATCTCTAAAAGATGAGTGTAAATACTCCTTCTATACTCCAAGAACACCTAACTCATCGATTAAGTGTGAGTGTTGATTCACAAATTCTTAAGTAGGATGATTTATAATTTCTTTATTTGAATGAATTGGGGCGCTTTTTATTTAAATAAAGAAATTATAAATCGCCGAACCATAAGTTTATATTCCTTTATTTACATTGTTTGGGACGCCTCTCTATCTAAGTAATGTATTATAAATGAGTGGGCTTATTTGTATCTGAAACGACATGAGTATGAACTCGAAGATCACAAACTGATTCATAATCTACAAAAGCTAAAGTTCAGCAACTTTCCCTACAATCATCACATTCTCATCCGAAATCTTCATTGTTTAAGAAAGTTTTCAACGAAATCTTCAAAAACTAATTACAATCTTCATTCAAAATAAAATTTTCTTAAGTTTATATGACCTTCGGAATAATGTTATTCACATGTAAAAACAATAAATTCTAAAGTGAAACTACATTTCATCCTCACTACTTCAACATCTAACACGATTTGAATCTCGGGACGAGATTCAATTAAGGGGTGAGGCGTAACCACCTAAATTTCACCTCGTATTAAACTAATATAATATTCTAACGAAGAATACTTATCCATTTTCTACGTCCAACTTTTTTTTTTTTTTTTTTTTTTTTTTTAAAAAACGGTATCCATTTATTGATCACAACAACTAGCCAATGTGATGAAACTCACATCTTTAATAAACATAAACATCTTTATATGTTTAACTATAAAAGTTTTCAACTTTTATTTACCACTTTACGTTATTTCGTTAACGTTCGATTATTAAACGTTCAAACAAAACGTTTTCTACCTATTAGAGTTTTTACGAAACCCTAAATTATTATAACTATAATTTTGCACAACTAAATTATAAATGCTAAGGTACAATATTTTATAGCTAATGTACAAGTTTTTAAAGCACGAAAACCTAACTTCACGTTATTACCCGTAACAAGCCCTAATTTACAATTCCATGATTTTATGTAAATAAAATCACAAACCCTAATTAAAATGTACATAATTTTTATAAAATACTCAGGTACAAGCCTTTCAAGCTCATGTACAAGTCTTTAATGCATAAAAGTTTAATACTTATAGAGATTACATTATAACCTCAATGTACTTACTTTAAGACACAAGGTACTACCCTATAATGCATAAGCCTCTAAAATTGACTTCCTTATGTTTTCAAACCTAATGTACCACTATCTAATGCTTGTGGTACAACTATCTTATGCATGTATATTAAATATGTCATTTACTTAAGCTAAACTAACCTTAACTTGTTTCTAATTAAACTAAACTATAATTATGATATATAAGAACACAATTTAACCACATCATCATGTCTCTTTTAATTTTCTACAACAAATCAAACTTGTCAAGCTTTCATGTGGTACTTCCTAACCCATTCAATTTAAATGGAGCAAACAAGTAAATGTGTTCTATGTAAAAACCATTTGAATCAACTACTTAAAATATGAACATAAATTAGACACATCATCCATCCTCTTCTACCCTTGGTTAAAAATGGAGATAAATGGTGTCTTTTAAACCATTCAAACCAACAACCTAATGTATGGACATATTATCAACACCATGTTCCATGTTCTCTTGAACAAGTGTTCCTATGTGTAGCCATACAAACCCTAATCCTTCACCCTATATAAATCAACCCATACATTCCCATTTTATCTCATCACCATTTGAAACACAAACCATAAACACTCTCTCACTCACTCGAAATTCTAGTCCAAATGAGGGGAAGGAAGCGTGCCTAGAAGTCTTGGAAGGCTTGGTTTTGTTTTTGAAGTCCTTAGATTGTTTTCCTTCCTTAACGAGTACCAACGATTTGTAAGTCTTTTAAACTCATTCAATTTCGTTATCACATTTAATATCAAGTACATACTGTTAAAAAGGATTTTTCATGGAAAACGTGGCCTTTTGAATCACCTAAAACGGGTTATTGAGTCAAAAGATACGACCAAAAGAAGTCACCACAAAAGCTGTCGAAAACTTTCTGTGACAGAATGTTTAGGCACGCGAAACGAGGCATTTCTGGTCCGTTTCATGAAAAGTTAAAGCACGAAAATAGTCCGGACGGCGTTTTCTTCAAAACTTCGGTGCACGGGTCCCGAAACGCATAAACGAACGCTAGTTTTAATCAAAATCTTAACAATATTATATATATTTTATAAAATCAAGCCAAGCACCTCTCCTAAGCCCAAGTTTTAAGCTAGAAGCCGCAACCCTTAAGCCCAGCCATTAAGCCCTTTCAACAAGCTCCTAGGATACTACAAAAGGCCCCTATAAACTGGTTAAGATGCCCTCATATCTCGCTTTAAATTTGCTCTTCTTTTTGGTCGCATGTCACAAAACCAAACACACCCTTATATAATTGATTTTGAGAATTTCGTTATTTTTAGTAAATTTTACCCTGAAACAACCGGACTTTCAAGGGAAGTAGCTTGATCTCCGGTGGAAACCTTTGCTGATAGGTTAGGACGATCTGACCAAATGTTGTCCTGACGACCTAAACCCCCACTTGAATCAATTGAAAGTAATTAGACGTGAATATAACATGATAGGATGAGTAGCTAGGTTAGCACACTTTACCTCTATTGATCACAACCTCTGCCTTTATTTGATTTCTTTCATTTCCTATTTTATTAGTTAATTAATCATTTCGACAATTAAAAATAGTGACAATTAGACTTAATTAGAATCCGCTCACATAGCTCTTGGGACGACCTCGCCACCGATTACTACAATACACATGACCGGGTACACTGCCCGTTAGTGCACAGGGTGGACCATAGGTAAACGAGACACTTATAAATATTACAACCTTGTCAGTAAAACCTGCATCACATTGCCTTTTGAATTTAGACAAAGGCAATTTTTGGTTAAAGTTTGCTTTGGCATGGCCATTAACAAAATCCAGGGTCAAACCTTTAATCATGTTTGTGCGTACCTTGAAAAACCGGTTTTTACACATGGTCAACTTTATGTTGTCGCATCGCGAGTAACTTCACGTGCTGGTCTTCGGTTCTATATTGATAACGGGGGAATATGTGATAATAACATGACAAAAAATGTTGTTTATAAAGAGGTGTACTATAATTTGCCTATAGGTATGTTAGAAGTGTGTCTAAACTTTGTTTTGAAATTTTGAACCTATTTGACACTATGTTTTTTTTCCTATTTTGTAGCTAACATTCAGCAGCCATGAGCAACCGATATCGTTATATCAGTGAGTTACGTGCTAATGTCACTGATAATTGGACCGTTAATGTTATGGTTTCACGAATATGGACTACTTACAACCCAAAAACAATCAAGTTATCTCCTTGGACATCATCATAGTGGATGAACAAGTAAGCAAAGTTACATTTTTCTGATTAGTTTTGTATCAAAATTACAATTCTGATCAATATCTCTATTACAGCGTAATTCAATTCATATCAGGGTCCCCGCAAAGCTTATTAACAAGTATAAAAACTTGATCGTGGAGGGCCGAGTTCATATTATACACATGTTCATGGTGCGCGAGTATACTATGTTGTATAAGCCTTTAGATCGAAAGATATTTGTCGAGTTTTGTAGTATGACATCTGTACAACGTTCATCTCTCCCACTAGATATATTTGATAGATATGCGTTTGAATTTATCCCATTCAACATGCTTGGTTCTCGTGCCGGAAATGATACATATTTCACACGTGGTCATTCTATTATTATGTATAGTTTTTACTTACATGTATGTATTAATTAGACACAATGTAACTTATTTTAGTTCCATTATAGATGTCATCGGAATTCTTCGCGAATGGGGTCCTGTTGGAGAAAATGAGAGAGGGAGCAAAAGTGTTAATTCTCAATTCGTAAAATTGTTGTATGTGTCTGAGTATCTTTATCATTCCAATGCATATTAGTATGTAAGTATGCATGGTTTTTTGAATTTAACTACATTCTTAAATTGTCACAAAAATACAGAGATATGAAACTAAGGATTTCATTTTGGGGGAGGTTGGCTTTTAAGTACACAGATGACATGATTCGGTCTCAAAAGGATACAAATATCATCGTTATACTGACATCTTGCAGGGTTCGCCGTTATGGAGGTACTCATTTATGAATATATCTACACTTGTAAATATGATCAAAAGATATCCCATTCGACGTGGGTATGTTTAGGTCAGTTACGACTCAATAATTTAGATGAGTTATGATGAAAAGTAATCCCATTCAGCATGTCTATGTAGGTTATTTGAACCAAAATGGGTCACTTTACAATATGGGTAAGTTTGGGTCAGATTTCAAAATGGGTCAGTTGTTAAAATGGGTTAGTAATCAAAATGGGTAATTTTTAAAATCGGGTCAGTTTTTTCACTATGGCTAACTTTGAGAAGATAACTATATTTGTAATTTACTCAAAGTTTAATAAGAGTGTGAGTTACATCCATACAACCTTATTTTGTACCAACAGTAGATCTTTAAATTATAGGATCAACTTTAAGATAAATGTAAGTTTGTGATCTAAAATAAGAGTTTTACTGATTAACTTCATACAAAATAAAATCGTAATGTATAATCTGAAATTATTGGATCTTAAAACACCCTTTATTTGGAATGTATTGAACTTTATGGCTAGATCCAAAATATTACAAACATTGAAAGAATAACTCGTACTTTGATCGCGTGTTGTGTTTATATAATCCCAAACACCCTTTATGTTGTACAACTTTAAGATTACTATAATTCCAAACACCCAACCACCCTTTATTTTGTACCAACAGTGGAACACTATACAAGATATTCACATGATCACTTAACTATTAAAATGCAGAAAACTCTCTTGCATGATCACATTATTAGATATTCACACGCACACTAATCAGTATCATGTATTCTTTATCCGAAAATGATGCCTTTTTTCTCCTAGGTGGTTTTCAATTGACTACGGACGTTCTGACACATTTCTACTTGAACCTTCCGATACCTAATTGTCATGCATATAACCAAAGGTGATATCTTAATGTTTATTGACATATTTATGATACAAATTTTGTTCAATTATAACAAGTACTTATGTTTACCTTTATGTTGTGATTTAATAGGCCAATTCAATCGGTTAAATTTTCATCCAATGTTCCTACGTCCAATGTTCTTAAAACTAAGGAGATTAAAATAACGACTATTCCGGATTTCTACCAGCATCTCGCTAATGGCGTCAATGTGGTAATTGACATTAAATATAAACCGGATCTTTCCTACAAAATGTATTCTTTTATATTAACGTTTTACTATTCTCCATTGCATGTTAACAGGGAACATAGTTCATTATCAGTTCAATGGTGGTTGGAATTGACTTGCAGAACGATTGGAAATTCATACAATGTCCCACGTGTTGTCACAAAGTCGATTGGGCGAATGTTCATTATTACTGTAAAGAATGTAAAAACATTGTTACAAATCCTCGTCAAACGTAAGTTATTCATATCACGATGAACAAGCGTTTTATGTACTTATTATTCATGTTCTTCTTATTATAGGTACAAGTTAGTGATATGTTGTACACAAGACGATGAGGAAATCAATTGTGTACTTTTCAATACAATTGCAAATCAACTACTAGGATATACGGTGGAAGATTTGCTTACTAAGAGTAATAAAGAGGTTCGTTGATCACAATTTCTTTTCATCCAACTTACTATATTTACATCTTATTATTACTAGACATATGCCATCCTTTTATCTAGGGTGCTGATGTCCCCTATTGGTTAGATGATTTCTTTGTTGACAGACTCATTGGTCGAACTATTGTTCTCCGTATCAAGATTGATAAGTATAATCTGCCACCTACATTTGTTTGTAGGTATCTTGCAACTAAGTATTATGGTGATCTTGTTGATGTAGTGAAGGAAAATATGGAATGATAGTACCTTCAAAAGTTGACTTGGTTAACTTAAAATTACTTACTACTAAGTATTATGGTGATCTTGTTGATGTAGTGAAGGAAAATATGGAATGATAGTACCTTCAAAAGTTGACTTGGTTAACTTAAAATAACCGATGAATATGAAAGGATTATGGATGAGATTTAGTGGGGTTCCATCTCTCGGATCAACTACTCATACAATTCCTAAAGCTATGATGAGGTTCCCTTTCAACAAAGCATGAGGTTCGTGATGCTAATGTGGAATCTTTTGAAGCTAGATCTGGAAATGTTATTGAATGTGAAACGACGACAACTATAATAGATACATTTGAAGGCTCTCATGCTCATGCTATAATGACAAATGAGGACAATTCAAGTGACACTGCGGTTTATGTACGTAGTGAAGCTTTGAAAGAAGTAGATATGAAAGAATTTGATACAAACAAAGTTATTATGATGGAGGTCGATATGAAAGAAGGTGATATGAGACAAGTTGATGTGAAAGAAGCTGTTATGGATGAAGAAGATTCGAAGGAAGCTTATGTTAAGAAAGATGATATGAAAGAATCTCAAATATGAAGATTTGACTAATCATGCATGGTCTTGAAAGAATCTCAAATAGTTATTTTTTTCCATGAATTGTTTTCGTCTTTGTCGTTGTGTCTAACTTTTTTTTACTACTTTCGTATGCTTTAGATTTAATATTTCCATTAAATAAGAATGATTATGCACTTTTAGATGTGTGTATGTTTTTTTTATAAAATATACAGAAAATGAGTTTATATATAGATATATATTTATATTTTTATTTTATTGAATCATTATACCCGGCAACGCATACGGTATTGTACTAGTTATAAATGTTATAGATATCAACAGGGTATTCGCACGTTGCAGCGGTGGGTACTCTGTGATTAAAAGTCAGGCGTCGATAAAATAACAATGACGAACTGATTAACCGGAGAAAAAAAATGATCTCAGTCCAGCTCAATTCATCCGTTTTTACCGGTTCCGACTAGTCCTCTCCGTTTCGTTTCTGAAAGTCTTTTATTGGCCATCCGAACCGATGACGACTCCAGATTCCATTTGAATCCGTTGGTCTGTCCGGTTTTCAAAATCATATGTACCATCAACTTCTTAGTGTTGTTCCCTATTCACTATAGTTTAAAAAAACACTTAGGTACTTAAAACAATTTAATAGTGAATAATGACTGAAATTAACGTAAGTAAAACATACAAAGTAATTTTCAACATCATATTCTTATTAGAAATAAATCAAAGAATCGTTTCCCAAGTACTTGCGGAATAGTACTTGGGATTGAAATGACAAAGTTTGGGTGACTCCTCTCTAAGCTCGGGCTAAGTCCGAGCACAACTCTTAGAACCCAATCGAGCTATCTCAAGGATAAAGTTGTATTTGGAAGAGTGAAAAGTCGGCTTGTGTGTGTTTTTACAATTCACAAGCTTAAACTTTTCACTCATTCTCTTATGCTATTTATACAAATGCGATTTTAACTTTAACCTAGAAGACAAACACATTGATCACGGTAATCACGAATATAGATATATTCGATTCATCATTTACTTTGCTATTAGTAGTCGGGGCTGAAGCTTTTACCTTAACAGAGAATCCTTTAGTATCGCCGCTTACTATAAATGGGAAGATATGGCTTTAGTAGATAGGGACTTAGTTTTATCCGGGTAAAGCACTTGGGGACTTAGTTTTATCGGGTAAACTTTTCCCACCTAGTCTCGCTCATTCTTGATCTTAAAAGCCTTGATCTCTTCCTTCATTTGTCTTCAATGCTAACAGTTGGAGAGGAGTCTTAGGGATTAAGTGAGTTATTGTCATCACTCACCGAATCCACCATCTTCTTCTTGACTTAGTCTTCACCCATTAAATTCCGCCTTCTTTGAGTAGGGAGGCTTCTTCTTGCCTCGTCTTGAGTAACTCGAAGATGGCTCACCGAGAGACTATGCACTCAAGGACTGATAGTGTTTAACGGATTAAACACTTAGGTTATTTTCTATTCAAATCCTAGATTAAGGGGTTTGGGTATTCCAACAGTCTCCCTATTTGGATATACAAATAGCCTAAGTGTTTGATCGCTGTAAGTGAGCAAATGGCTTCTTCTTATTCGAATGTACTAATGAATACAATATGGAACACCGAGTATTTTAACAAAAACATACATCTTTATTAATCATCTTACATGGTTCCTATCACTAGTACAAAGAAAAGATAACATGATGTCGGTCGGATGGATTCCAGTGCTTCAAGCTTCACTTTATTGGTGATGAGTGTTTCCACTGTCGGGATGGTCTCTTATCTTAGCATTCGTGTCTTGACAAAACCCGATGTTTCTCGAGGATTGGATCCGAGAGGCCACCGGAATATAGTGATCATAGTAGCCACTCTGCTCGATCGATATCACTCCACCTTTGGAATCTTTGGGTTCTCGTAGACATCAATGAAAAATAGCCCTCTTCGTGCTTTTCAATCACTAGACAGTTCACAAATTTCACACCCTCAGCACTCTACTGTTGCATTCTAAGCCGTGCACTTTGATCTCAAGTCGAACTCAACTCTTTCCTTTTACGGTGGATGCTTGTGGTTGAGATCCTTGAGGTGCAGTCAAGCAGTGAATTCCAGTTGAATGGTGCATCTCTCATCCTTTCATATCTTTCTGTCGAGTATCTTCATCGGTCCTTGATCACCTTATTTTGCTTCTTTTCAATGATTGGACCAAGCTCATCGAGTTCGATGATCCCAAAATCAACAAAGTTAAGGGATCATGAATCTCGAAATGTCTCTTATCACCCCCGTAGACATTCATTGCTAGTGGTTTGAGTTGGGGATGATTTTGACATCGATGATTTTCTCGAGCTTCTTCGGCTTGTCATTGTTCGGTTGTAATGATCAATTCGTTTGCCCGACGACTTCGACTTTCTTTTTCTTTCTTCAACTCTGTCTCATTGCGACCATCCGAAAGACTGAGCATCCTTGAACTTTTGCCCTGCTCGACCCTTTTTTGCTTGCTTGGATCTAATCCCATGTTCGCAGCTTCTTGACGACAACCTTTTCGGCTTCTTCTGTTCCTTTTCTCTTCCTCGAATAGTTTCAATCTTCTTTCTTCTTTAGCAAGATGTTTACTCAACGTTGGTGTGAGCATGTATTCGATGTCGCCGATTTTATAGGAATCTTCTCGGGCTCGATGGTTGTCATTTTGCCTTTGCTTTGTCCCGGCCCGAGGAAGATGATGCAACTAAGGGTGGTGTTGTTGTCATGATTGATGTTGTGACCATCGGTGTTGTTGTTGTTGATGTTTGTGGTGGTAGTGAGGAGATGGGTATTCTTGAGGCCTGCGAGATGATGGGAGCCTCGAGGGAGTGGTGGTGTTTGCTCCTCCTCGGTGTGAAGAGGAGTTTCTTCAAGAAGATTCTCCCCTCAACCGCGCCGGAACTTCAGATGAGGGCAAGAGTTAGAGTTAGTCTTCAAGGGGACTGAGCCTTGACCCTTGAAGGCTGATAAATTTCGTGATCATGGCCTTAATATCCGAGGTATCCGCTGAAGACCGTGACCTTTGCATCCGTGTTAGCCCCGAGAGATCTCTCGATGCGTCAAGAAACCGTCAAGTTCTCTCACGCAAGCGTAAGAAACCTTAAATGACTTGAAGACGAGATCAATGAAGATCCGAGGAGTATAGAGTCTCCCGGTCGTTATGTCCCAAATGAGCTATGCGATGATTTATCAAACGTCAAATGATCGAGGAGTTTGAACGGAAAAAGGATTTGGATATGATTATAACTACGGAAAAGCCAACAAATTAAAACGGCTTAAATGCAAATTAAAGAAAATTAAAAGATAAAATCTATTAAATAAACGCTATCACTATTTTTACAATGATGTTTTGTTTTTATGTTTTTATAAAACTAAAATTAAAATCTACGCGACGCATAAATTAAAAAGTGAAACTAAAGCAATATTAACCCTAAAAATATGAAAATGATGTTTTACAAACCTAATGATAAAAGAAACTTTTAGAAAAAGAAAACTATTTTTATCACTAATTATCTAATTATTATTAATTAAAAACTATTTTAACTATTTAATAATTAACTAAAATACAAGAAATGAGGAAACAAAACTAGAAAAATAAAATTATGAGATGAAAAGTCTAAAATATCAAACTAGAATTTTCAAAACTATTTTGTATTTTTCGATTATTTTTCTATTATCTATGAATTTTAAACTATTTAAAACTAATTAAATTACTAAAAATTACCAAATAAACTATGAAAAATCTGGAAAATTACTTTTTTCACTTTTTATATTTATCTAAACTTAAGAAAATTGGAAAATTATTTTTTTGAACCTTTTCTGAATTTTTTTTATATTAAAGGCTAATTAAAAATGATTAAAAACTACTTTAAATTAAGAAAAATAGCTAAACAACTTAGAAAAATCTGAAAATTTCAGGAAAAGTCTAAAATGAGATTATGAATATATGAAAATTGAAAAACAAACGACTTATGTATGAGATTAATGAGTCTGTAATCGAATATCAAAATAAGCTAGACAAATAAGCAAACAAGCTATAAAGCTAACCAAACAGTGACTAGAGCTAATGTCTATCAAAATAAGCTAGAAGCAACAGATTCTAACTACTCCTAACAAGATAAAAGCTCAGGTCAGTGATCTAAATCAAATGCTTATTCAAAGCAAAACAGTGAACACCCCTACTGTTTAAGCTTAATCAACAGCTTATCAGAAGACCTTGAACCAAAAACAGATAATCAGGCCTAAACACCACCTGGCCAACTATGATTGTGTCAAATTTCAGGCTCTAAATTCTAGAAATGAGAACAAAGCAATGGCTGCAATATTGCCTGATTCACACTCGCCATCTCGAGTGTGAGCGTAGCGAATAGTGCGATTGAGGAGCTTATTGAAGCTCAAATCGACCAAAACAGATTAAGCAAAAGCGGTTAACAATTTAAGACCAGTTGAACTTGCAATATCCAAAGTTTCAAACTCGAATCTCGTAAATGAATCAATGAGATACAATCAAAGTTTGTTGAAAAAGCTGTTTGATGATTTTGACTTATGATGAATACTACAAATTTTGACCAAACCGAGATTTGATCTACAATAATGAACCGATTATGATGTATAAGCACTAAGATTGATATCCAAAAGCTAGATCTAACAATTTTGAAACAAATAGCGGTTTATGAAACCTCATCGATTTCAACAGTTCGAAACTAGAGCGCTTTAAAGAGATTCGACTTTTGATGCAACCGCTCTTACTAAGACCTCAATTCACTATCAAACACCTATGAACAAGTATCAACTACTAACAACCGCTTATCCAAACTCTATCACGTAAAATTCGATTGATCCAAACACCCTTTTATAACTTAATATGTAACTAAAACAGATCCAAACACAAAACCAACTTATGTTTATGATCAAACTAACTTAAGATGACTAAATTACTGCTATTTGAACAAGTTTTAACAATTTTAAACAACAAGAACTAATTATGCTTGAAACTTTAATTTTGACTTACAAAGAGTCCAAGCCACAATGGCTAGCAAAATGAGAACCAAGGACCACTACCCTAATACCAATCAACCCATAGCTTCCATTTCAACCCATATTCATGCCTGAATCAACCCAATTCCTTTCTGCATCATTTTTGATCCGTGTTGACTTTTATTGACCAAAGTTCAAAAGTGAATGAAAATGAAGTATAAGCTTATACAAAGCTTTAATGAGCTAATATAAGCTTATATGAGATTAACTTGAGCTGCTAAAAGCTTTGACACATGAGTTTGAAACTTTAAAACTTCAACAGTTAACACATTATGGAAATTGAACATAAACCGAAATTAATCCTTGAATCAAGTTACAAAACACCGAAAAGAGTTTACTTAAGTACAATGAGCTTGAAAATACAATTGTAAATCTAATTTAGACTAAGGAATTTATAAAAGCGACATTCATTTCTAAAATATAAAGGCTCACTCTTCTCTTTGCTTCCCTTTGTCTTTTATAAGCTCAAATCTCCTCTCTCCCTTCCGAAAGTTCCCACTAACAATTGAGGCCACAGGATGTGTAGAAGCAATCTGGCCGCTTAAAGTATTTTGGCGCCAAAATTGGTTTAGCAGCTTGTGAGATTGAGTGAGGTTGGGATAATGCATTAAATGCACCTTGGCTCTTTGTGTTTGGAGGGGGGGAGAAATAGGGGTGATGATGGAAAGATGGAGTGTGACAGGAGGAGTTGCAGGGGTTGGTGATGATGAAGAAGGTTATCACGTGAAGAGGGAGGGAAAGGTGAGTCAAAGGGTGGTTTGACTGGTTATTAAATAAAAGGGGGTCCAATGGCAGGGTTCAAAAAGCATATGGCAGGGGTCCAATTGCATTGTGACTAGTCCAAATGGTAGGAAAGGTTCTAAATATCATAGGGACTCAATTGTAATTTCTGAAACTGGGAGGGCCACTTCTGCCAATTATGCAAAGATGCTTCAGGGGCTGAAATTGCCAAGTGTCAATAGAACAAGGACCAAAGTTGCCATTTTCACATTTTCCAGGGACTAATTCTGCCAATTTTCAAAGTTGAAGGACCATTTTTGTAAATTTCTCAAACTTTTCACATTTTTCACCAAAGGACCAAATTTGACAAGTTATGATTTAAAAAGGACCTTTGATGATTTTTCTTTTGAAATTTTGACTCAGGGACTATTTTTGACAATTTATGAAACTTGGGGGACTGAAACTCGCAGCTTTAAATTTGATATGTTTTCATCCGATTTTGATATTTTGCATTTAAAACACATAAAACACGATTTGTGATATTTTGATCATTTTGATGTGTTTCGAGTGTTTCGGATGATTTTGCGCTTATTTTGTACACAAATGATGAGTATTTACACACTCATCAATCCCCACATCGAGATATTGCTAGTCCCTAGCAATGATTTGAGAAAACATAATGGATTTTAAACTCTTACCAAAAGCCATTACTTCGAGTAGCCAAATGTTTCAGCTCAAGTAAGAACCATGGCACATCGATAACCATGTGATTTTGAGCAAACCACCGCCTTCCAACTGATTTGATTTTGTCTTTACCGTAAGTCGCACTTTCCCGGACTAGCCAACTCTTAGATAAATTATCAACATTATCTTTGGTGAGTGATTACCAATTATGGTTTTTCCATCGCCTTTACCACAAGCCATAATCTTGCGGCTAGCCAACTCTTCACTTTTTAGGATATGGTGAAATGAATACCATACAATTTTGGGCAAATTGCAAGCCATATAAACGGATTTGAGAAATCTTTACCAAGAGCCGCTTGCTCTGGATTAGCTAATCCTTTTGTCTTCTGAGATATGGCGGATCGATAACCAAATGAGTAAGTGTAGAACACTTACTCCAAAAAAATTTTGGCCAAAACGGGAATTTGTATAATTATGTGATAAAATTCGTGAGAATTCCACACTTAGAAATGAATATTGCCTCAATATTCAAAGTACCGTGGTTATGCTCAAACAAAGAACGTAAAGGGGAATACTACGGCCATTATTTAAAAGAAGATTTTTTTTTTTTTTTTTTTTTTTTGAAACACGTGGCAACCCCCACACTAGGGTGGTAGAAAGAGGTAAGAAGACGTAAATATGGGTGAAAACCCATATAGCATGCTCTTGTTTTTGATTCCCGAGTCGCTAGCTTGACTCGATCCCCGCATTCATTGGTTCATGGGAAAGTTTGTAATCTGGGACAACCATGGATGGAATGTCCTCCAAAATAATGCTTCACTCGATGACCATTCACTTTGAAATTAGGACCATCGGGTTGAGATAACTCAATGGTACCATAAGGATAAACCTTAGCGATGGTAAATGGACCGGATCAATAGGGACTTGAGCTTTCCCGAGAAAATCTTCAATCTTGAGTTGAAAAGAAGGACTCGATCACCAACGTTGAAAACGCGGTTCTTGATTTTGAGTCATGAATCTTCTTTGTCTTTTGTTTATAGATCAAAGAGTTCTCGTAAGCTTGATCACGGAGTTCATTTAATTCATTCATTTGAACTTTCCTATGATCACCCGTCCGAATATCAAAGTTAGCGTGCTTCAAGGCCCAAGATGCCTTGTGCTCGAGCTCAACCGGAAGATGACACGCCTCCCGTACACCGGCTTGTATGGAGTGCACCCGATGGGTGTTTTGTAAGTCGTCGGGAAAGCCCAAAGTGCGCCATCTAACCTATCCGACCAAGAGGCACGGTTTCACCAACCGTCCTCTCAAGAATTCTTTGATCCCCGGTTAGAAACTTCCACTTGCCCACTTGTTTGTGGGTGATACGTGAGAGAGGTACGGTGAGTTACACCATACTTTTGCATGACTCTTGCAAATTGGTCATTGCAAATGCGTACTACGATCATCGATGATGGCTCGTGGAGTTCCAAACCGGCAAATAAGGATTTCAAGAATTTCACAACAACTCGGGCATCGTTGGTGGGTAAAGCCTTAGCTTCAACCCATTTTGACAAGTAGTCAACGCCGCAGTATGTACTTATTACCATGAGACGAAGGAAATGGCCCCATATGTCAAAAATCTCACACACTTGAATGGCGTTTGCGGCATTTCATTCTTTTGAGATATTCCGTGACGCGTTGACAAGCGTCACGTGTTTTGACAATTCATGGGCATCCTTGTAGATTGTGGGCCAATAGAATCCGGAATCAAACACCTTCTTGGCGGTGTAGTTGGGGCTATGATGTCCCCAAGAGGTCCGTAATGGCAAGCCTCGAGAATGTCAACGGCTTCGACCATGCACACATCGCCGATGACTTGATCCGCATAAATTTTAAACAAGTAGGGTCGCCCCGAAATAATGTTTCACATCCTTGAAGAATTTATTTTTCGTTGGGACGACATCCTTTCATTAACAAAGTTACCCGCATGGTAATTTGCAAAGTCGGCAAACCATGGGGTAGAAGAATCTCGAAAAGAAATCACATTGAGTGTTTCGAGAGGAAATGTTTCATTAATTTCTTCTTCTCGAACACATTTTGGTGGGGTTCTCTAATCGACAGATGATCGTGACGGTTTCTCGGCTCCTTTTTATCACGGATGATGATATCAAATTCTTGTAGGAGGAGAACCCAACGGAGCAATCTCGGCTTTGCATCTTGTTTTGCAAAGAGATATTTGAGGCCGAGTGATCCGTATACACCACGCATTTGGTTAAGATAAGGTATGGTCGAAACTTCTCAAACGCATACACCATGCCTAATAATTTTTTTCCGTAGTGGTGTAATGGGTCCGAGTCACCATAGTTTTGCTCGTAGTGGATTGGTCAAAATGTTTGGTTTTATGTTGTTCAAGATCTACCGATAGCAAAATCACTTGCATCGCACATGAGCTCAAGGGTAAATCCCGGTCGGGGCAACTAGAATGGGTGCTTCCGTGCTTTTTCTTAAGTGTTTCAAAAGCTCGATGCACTCAGAGAAAAGATAAAAGGAGCATCTT
>CM040243.1:115069932-115164769 GCA_022545495.1 Chrysanthemum lavandulifolium
TGGGGTTGCGATTGAAATTCATTTAATCTTTTGCACAAACCTTGGATACATCAAAATTTTGTTGAACTCTTTACATTGCTGTCATACTTGTAAAAATATATTTTGACCAATTAAAAATCTTATCGGTAGCTAGACAAACCAAAGGATAAGCCATTGTTGAGTGAATTGTTCATAAGAGGTTTTCTTAGGACTAAGACAATGTAAAAGAGTATGTATCAAAAATCTCCAATGAGGACAGAAACCACTCTTTTTGAGAGTAGCCTTTTTGTCAGTGGTATCATATCCCATGGAAGCAAGATGTTCATTAATTTCTGGCATAGGTAATGTGATGATACCATTGAGATCATCCAATTGGAGAATTCTCCTCAAGGATGCCTCAGTAACATCAATAGTTACCCCATCCACGGTGGCTCTTAGAGCATCCACTGTTTCATGTGTATCTCTATTCTCAATTGTTATGGACTGAACAGAAGTCCAAAACTGTTTGATTTGAGAGATATAGATTGTGGGATTAAGAAGTAAAGCATACCTTATATGTGTAATATTTAGAAAGTCCACAACGATGAAAAAGCAGAACCACTCTTCTCGTTTGACTTTTCCAAGTAGGCCACTTGGTTGTGCTCATCTACAAAAGTGATAGGTGCCATAGAATCTTTTGATGAAAAATATATTGTGTCAGTATGAATTGTATAAAGAACTCGCCAATTGAGAGAGAAAGATATATAGAGGTAGGGTTTAAGAGTTTTGCTCAAGAAAGATTATCTAAGGAAAAGATTTATCTTTAAAGGATAAATAGCAATATAGAAAGTAGATAATCTTCTAAAAATTTACCCTATACATATATATGGAAAGCAATTAACGCTCAACGGCTAGTAAAAAATTAGTTACTGACACAACAGTTGTAACGGCTAGATTAACAGTGGTAAAAATAACATTGTCAGTGGAAACTGTGAACTAGCAGTGGTAATTTTTCACAAAATTTTCAAAGAAGCGATGGTAAAGAAAAACATATGAAAATTTGATCGCTCTTTATCATAGTTTTAGCAAACTACCACTATCAACGGATTTGATATGTCTTTACCATGAGCCGTTTGCTATGGACTAGCCAACTCTTAATCTTAAAGAATATGGTGAGTTGATAACCATATAGTTTTTCGTAAACTATCAACCATAAACGGATTTGTCAAGTCTTTACCAATAGCCGTTTGCTCTGGACTAGTTGATTCTTATGTGGATTAGACATGGTGAATCAATAACCATTTGTTGTGTGACTCAGTTACACACCTTTTAAGATCAACTCCCAGCTTTGTTGCATAAAGGTTAAACAGAAATACAAGCAAATATATACAAACTTATACAACAATTTTAGTACCCAAAACTTCTTCTCAACACCAAAGACCATTAGACACAAAAAGTTTATGGATTTAGCATTCCAATACACGTTACAAAGTAATGAAATCTACCACATCAAGTCCTTTTGTTAATAAATCGGCATAGTTGTCATCGGTATGAATTTTGACAACTTGGGTTAGCCTTTTCTCATAACAATCTCTTATAAAATGGTGTCTAATTTCAATATGTTTAGTCTTTGTGTGTTGAACTGGATTCTTAATAATGCAAATGGTACTGCTATTTTCAATATGAATGATGGTATTCATGAAATTGTACCCATAGTCCAAAAGTTGATTAAAGCCATAGAACTTGAGCACAACAACTTGCGTGACCACATACTACGCCTCGGTTGATGAATTTGCCACCATTGTTTGTTTCTTGCCCGCCATGACACCAATCTATTGCCAAGAAATTGGCATCCACACGTAGTAGATTTTCTATCCAAACTAGCACCGGCATAATCACTATCCGAGTAAGTAACCGGTTCTAGAGGTGCTTCTCTAGGGTACCATAATCCCGGATGGGAAATGCTTTAAGATATCTAAAATCTTCTTCACAAGTCAAGTGTGAGAACACAGGAGTGACACGAAACCTTGCACAAGCACATCTGCAAACATAATATCCGGTCTAGATGATGTAAGATATATCAAAGAACCAATCATAGACCTATACATGTGCACATCAACTACTTCACCACTATTTTCCTTCAAAAGTTGATGTGTAGTCTTGTCTGCGGGGTCTTGGATGACTTTGCATCGATGAACTTGAACTTCCGTAGTAGCTCACCCACATATTTATCTTGATTGATGAAAATACCATCGGCCTTTGTTGTACTTGAAGTCCCAAAAGAATGTTAGTTCACCCATAGAACTCATCTTGAATTCTTCCTTCATTAGCTTCTCAAATTCTTTGCACATCTCTGTCTTTGTAGATCCAAAATGATATCATCAACATATACTTGAACCAACAAGATATCATTCTTGTCTTTCTTGAGGAACAAAGTCGATCCACTCTGCCTCTATGAAACTCATTATCAAGAAGATAAGTAGTCAAGGTCTCATACCATTTTCTTGGTTCACGATGCAAGCCATACAATGCCTTAACCACCACATACACTTTGTTTGGATATTCGAGGTCTTCAAAGCACGGAGGTTGTGAAACATATACCTCCTCATCAATCGCCCATATAGAAAAGCACTCTTTACATCCATTTGATAAACTTTAAAGCCCATAAAGGATGCATAGGCTAAGAACGACTGATTGCTTCAATTCGTGCAAGCCAGGGCAAACACTTCTTCATAGTCAATACCCTCCTCACGAGTGTATCCTTGAGCCACAAGCCTAGCTTTGTTCTTGATAACAATTCCTCTTTCATCCTTCTTGTTTCGAACACCCATTTAGTACCTATTACCTTCTTGCCAGAAGGTAAATCACAAAGCACCCAAACCTTTTGAAGCTTGAATTGGAGCAACTCTTCTTGCATTGCTTCCACCCAACTTTCATCTTCAAGTGCCTTGTATACATTCTTTGGCTCCATTTGTGACAGACAATACATAAATAGACATTCATTCTTGCCTTCATGATTCTTGGATTCATAGATTTCACTAATAAACCCATGAACATCAGGCAATTTTGTTTGTCTTCTAGTCTTCACTGGTGAATGGACATCCCCAATCACATTTTCAAGAGGATGTGATTTATGAATTGAAGTATGGGAGTCGAGGCTGCAATCTCACTTGGCATATTTGAGATTTCAACATCATTTGCTTGAGCTTCCTTTGTAATGGAGTTATAATTTCCACTTACGGTGTTGCGGTGGAAACATCGGCCTAGCGATGGAATCAATTTCCACTTTTCGGGATTTTCGGTGTTCATGTTGCTATCTCCTTCCTTTCCGGAATCATTAGAAGGTTGAGCATCTCCGGTCTTTGGAATATCATCATTATCGCATAGTCCCAAAGTGGCAAACTGAATTCATCTTGATCATCTGCTTGATCCTTGCTTGGTTCATCATCATCAAGAAACTCTCCGAACACCGCAAAATCATAAGTAGATGTACACAGAGATAGGTACATAGTTCATAGTATGAGTTAGAGTATCAAGATCAAACAGACCTTTACGGACCAGTTCCTTTGACATTCACTTTGTTTTCGAGGAACTCAACATGCGATTCTCTTCAATCTTTTGGGTTCTTAAGTTGAATACTTTGTAAGCTTTACTGACCATGGAATACCCAACAAAATACCCTTCATCAGACTTTTCTTCAAATTTGCCCAGATAATCAATGGTATTGAGAATAGATACATGACATCCAAATGGTCTCATGAAGTCTAAGATAGGAGGTCTACCTCTAAATAACTCATAAGGTGTCTTGTTCTTTGCTTTCACTACTAAAACCCTGTTTTGCACATAACATGTAGTGTTAACTGCTTCTGCCCAAAAAGTGATTGGCAATTTTGAATCTACCAACATGGTTCTAGCAGCCTCTATAAGTGTCCTGTTTCTCCTCTCAGCAACACCATTTTGTTGAGGAGTTCTAGCAACACTAAATTTTCTTTTAATACCTTTATCTCTGCAAAAATCATCCATAACTCTATTCTTAAATTATGTCCCATTGTAACACCTAATGATTTTGACTTTCATATCATATTGGTTTTCAACTTCTGTGATGAAGATCTTAAGGATGCCAGTTGTTTCATCCTTAGTCCTTAGAAAGAAAACCCATGTAAACACCTAAAATCGTCAATCACAACAAGACAATACTTCTTAAGATTTAAGTTTTGCTCACGGATGTAGGACCAAACAAGTCCATATGTAACATGTGAAGTGGGTGAGCAATAGAGTTAACCAACTTTGACTGCAAGAAGCTACATGTTGTTTGCCTTAGAGACAAGCCACACAGGTTTGATCATTTTCAAATCTTTTACGAGGTAAGCCTCTTACCAAACCATCTTTGACAATCTTATTAATGGTTTTGAAATTAACATGACCAAGTCTTCTATGCCATAACATGGATTCATCCACTGTGGCCTTTGCAAGCAAGCAAGCATAATCATCTTTAGCAAAAATGTTGTTCATATCAAAGCTATATAAGTTTCCTTTTCTAGGAATCTTAAGAAGAATCTGACTTTCATCAGGCATCTTAAAATCCTTAGAGAGGACAAAGCACATATCTTTATTAAAAAGAACATTGTTTTTCTTGCCACACATTTGTGACACACTAAAAAGATTATACTTAAGCTCTTTTACATAGTACACGGTTCAAAGTCCAAGTTACCGTTTTGATAACCCTTTACCAACAACTTTTCCATTAACTCCACCTCCAAAGTCGACATCATCCATCATAGTGTTCAAAATATGAGAGATAGGACTTTTGTCATCATGTTCCTTGAACATCCACTATCTGTGTAGCCTTGATCGATATTTTTGTCCTTGGATGTTCCTGCACATATAAGTAAGGAGTTAGTTTCCTTTGGGGACCCAAGCCATGATTGACTTGGATGCGCCTCGTGTGTCAATATAGTTAAATCTATCAAAGGTCATTGATACACCATTGGGATTGGTTGTAGAGGTAATTCCTTTAGGTTTCCATTCCCAACGTCTTTGAGGCCTTCACAACATTTCCCATGTTACCCCGGTCTTGTTTACAAACCTTGCGGTGGGAACTTTTAATTGAGCGATGGTAGCTTCTTTGGTTTAGATTTTGGTACCCATTGTTGGTTATAGTTAACCCTTTTATCGAGAAAAGACCTTTTCCTGTTTGTGCAGATTTTGCAAAAGTTGTTTTGAGTTTTGCACTTGTAACAGGTGATTTAGGGTGAGCAGTGTTAACAATTTTAGTAGTGGCAAAAGTTTTAAGACCACTTCTTAGTTGAACTGCTCTTGGGACCATTTTGTTGTATGAATTGTATTTTGTTTTGAAACTTGTTTGACTCCACCCTTTTATTCCCATGGACTTCCCTTCTCCCAACATGATAGTCACAATTAGCATGTAAATGATTAAAGCTACCACATATATAACATGCTTTATTGTACATCACAAAATCACTACCTAGTTGTTGAGATTTGACATGATTCCAACTCCTCTGGTTACCCCTATGAGCTGATGACTTGTTTCTATACATCTCAGCATACCTTATAGTTGATCTAGGCTTATTAACTTGTTTCCTAGGCTCCTCTGTAATAGTATTAACATCTTTTGGGATAGAAGCCTCTTCATTCTTTTTAACATTCTCATCTATAACAGATGAGTCACTTGCACTTTCAAAAACATCAGATTCAAGCTTAACTTCTTCCTCATTTTCACAAACTTGAGAGGACCATACTCACGAATAGGTTCACGAAAATATTCTAGGCTGTATGAGCTAAATCTATGCCGGAGGTGATGGAACACCCTTAGTGGTGGAGGAACAATATTGTATCCCATACCGACTTAACTTTACTAGTAATTTGAGCATTCCAAATTTTATCAATTGACTTAGGCCGATAATAACGGTGTCAACAGTCAAATTGACATTCTCATTTATCTTTTAAGTTTTTCAAACTCTTCTTTTAATGCCTTATTCACTGCTGTCTTATGATCTATTTCTCTTCTAAGAATAATCATGTCATCATTATATTTTGACTCATTTGCTCTATAATGCTCTAGTTGTTTTTCTAATATAGTTATGCCTCTTCTAAGGTTTGACACAGCATAATTAGCAGCAAACAAATCTGTTCTTTGGTTTTCAAAAGATTCATTAAGCCTTTCACATTCTCTAGAAGCCCTACATGTTTTAGAACAACTTTTAAAGTTTTGTACCTCAGAGGCGAGAGAAAGCCATGAGAGCATGTTCTATAGATACAAGAGCGACATCGAAGGTTGTTCCTTTGTCCATCAGCCATGAAACTCCAATCATAGCTCACACCATCAATAGCCAGCATTGCCTTTGGTTCTTCCACAATTGGTTCTTTCTTTTGCTTGTACCAAGTAGACCTTTTGTCCTGGTTCCTTGGTCTTCTGCATTCTCTAGAAAAGTCCCCAACTTGTGACAATTGAAGCACTCTACTTTCTTTTTATTGAACCCAGCAGTTTCACCACCATTGATTTGAATTGGCTTGCCAGTCTTCTTGTAGAATTTCCTAGCCATCATGCTAAGAAGAGCTATTTGCCATTTTATGTCCATCTCCTCCAAGTCGTCTTCATCAATTTGCTATATGTCTTCATGAGTTAATATAGAGCCATTTACTTGAGTGGAGATAAAAGCATAAAAGGTAGGATCTCCAATACCGACAACCTTCTTCTTTGACCTGCGGTGGTAACACTAGCATTACAAGTGGAAGCTGTAGAACCGATAGTGTCAAAATCATCATCATTGTCATCTTGAGAATCATCACATCAGCGAGGTTGACAACAATGCCATCTTTGCTTTGTACCAAGTTTCCTGCCTTCTTCAATCTTTGTTAAATGAGTTTGAAGTTGTTGTAAAGATCATTGAGCTTCATAGTTTCAATCTCGGTTTATTTTCCCAGTTGTAACATTTGTATGAAATTCGAAGGCAAACTTCTTAGAAACTTCAAATTGAGGTCTTCCTTTTCTACCTCAATGCCAAACACGATCGGTTGTGTGACAATCTTCTAGAGTTTGGTGAAGATCTTGTCAAGTAAGTCATTGCTTGAAGCGAGAAGTTTTCATAACTCGCTTCAACAATGTCTTTTGTGTCTTCTTTGTAGCATCATTGCCACCAAACACCGAGCGATCTCTTCAAAAGTTCTTTAGCTATCTTGTACTTCTTTGAAAGCAATGATCCGTCTTTAGGAAGAGTCATTAGTAACAAACTTCGGCCTTGGTCATTCTTCTTCTTTGCTCTTTCATCATTAGTATCGGTACAGAAATTGTTACAACCACGTGTCACCAACTTTCTCGATCTTCGTAACGGACTTAAAGGAATCACCAGTTAAGATGATCTCCCGAGAGTATAGTCTTGTATGAGAAAGTATTGCTCAATCATTATCCTCCATCTCAAACTCATTAAGTTTGAGCTTAGGAAGCCTTAGAGCGAGTTGAATGGTTGTTTTCCATCTCCATTGAATTGAGTGAGTAGGTTAAGCTTATTCCTTGGATCTTCTAAATCAAAATATCAGAACCTTCACTCTGATAACACTTGATGGATCTAAACACACACCTTGTGTTAGTGATATTTTGAATTGTATTAATAAGCACGCGGAATATACTTAGTAATACTTAGAAGACGGATTGTATGATGTATTGTAAGTAAGAACAGTTTAACACAAAGCTCCAATATTATTAAGAAATAATACGAGTGATCTTGCTTATCACTAGGGTTACACCTTGAAGCTTATATGAATAATACGTGAGTATTTCGTACTCTAGACAATGACCTAGGATCTCCTTTTATAGCACAAGGAGTCCTTTACAAGATAAGTATAATGCTAACTATATAGAATATATACAAGATCTTTTCTATACTTATCAATATACGTCTACATAAAAATTATCCTAATAGCAGTGGTAATATGTATACTGGCAGTGGTAATGAGTTTCCACTGCTAGTGTAATCTTTAGCAGTGTCATCCACAAGACTATCAGTGGTAACTCATAGTATTATTCCCAACAAGGTTTCAAAGAACAAGGCCTTTGTTTTACCCTTCACAGTTTAACACTTGTTTGTTGTTTTGAGGGATGGCCTCAAGCAATGCAAGCTTAGCTTTGACTTTCATGTACTTAGCTTCAAAATCTACATTTTGTTTTGGTCGATTTGTTTTGAAAATTTTGATGAGGCCGATAGATTTTTGGTTGAAATTTGCTAAAGCACGAGGATGATTTGACCCAGATGGTTTGTAAGAGGGCTCAGAGATTGTTTTTGAAAAACAATCTTTTGCAAAATGACCTCTTTTGTGACACTTAAAGCATTCAGTGTCCTCATTTGCTTTAGCATTTGAAAAACCATTGTTTCTTTTTATAAACCTTCGAGAGTTAGCAAGGATTGCCCTTTCCTGAAATTTAATGTTCAGGTCATTTAGGTACTCCTCACTTGATCTCTCATCAAGCTCATCATCTGAATTTTCCTGAAAAATCTTGAACCACACTGTTAGAATAAAAAGCAGTTGATATTGGTGTTGAAGTGGTGGTCAGGGACTTCTTGACTTCCCGAGACTTCTTTAAGTAAGGGTATCGTCTCTTGATGAGGTTTTCCTCATAGACAAATTTCCATAAATTTCGTGAAGTTCAAGATTACGGATATGATTAGCATTCCTAAGTCCCCGAGAGAAATTCACCACTTCTCGGAGACTATTGACAAAACCAACATTGATTTCATGTTTGGACAACTTAACACCATCATTTGATAGTTCATTTAACAAAGTTTTGTATCGAGTGTAAGTTTGAGACGAGTTTAAGGTCCTTAGCCACGAAGGTGTTATACTCAAGTTTCGTGTCCATTATCTTGTTTTCCTTGGTATCGGATGGGCCTTCATGACTATGGACCAGTCATCCCAGTTTGTTTAGGCAGCACTACGACTTATAAGCGACTCCATAATATCATCGAAAAGACATGATATGATGATACTTTTGAGTCTTTGGTCCTGGTTGACCACTCTCCTCTCATCCACGAGTCCATGAGCTTGAGTTTAGGTAAACCTTCAAGATGTTGGGATAAATGGACCTTCATTTATACACTTGATATAATAAGGTTTCATCCCAATCAAATAGCAAAGCATACGCTTTTTCCATTTGTTAAATTTACCAACTTCAAGTCTAGGGCAACACGGTGAATAAGCTCCACCCTTTTTGTCGACTAGTTGGGGTACATCAATTTCAACCATATGGATCCCGATTTAAAAGCGTTTTAGAGCGACTTAAAAGTTTTATAATCGACCTTGCTCGATACCACTTGTTGTTCCCTATTCACTATCGTATAAAGCAGTTAAGTATTAAAAGCAGATAATAGTGAATCAATGGTCAAGTAAGATGTAAGCAAAACACAATCGATAAATTTTCAACATAATATTCTTTATTAGAAATCAATCAAAAGAATACATTACCCAAGTACTTGCGGAATAGTACTTGGGATTGAAATGACAAAGGTTGGTACTCTCACTAAGCTTAGGCTAAGTCGAGCACAACTACTATGGAACCACCGAGCTATCTCGGGGACCGAGTTGTGTTGGATGAGTGAAATATGGCTTGTGTGTGTTTTACAATTCAAAAGCTTAAATCTTTCACTCCATCTCTTATGCTATTTATACAAGTATGAGTATTAACTTTATCCTAAGTGACAAACCGACATTTCTGAAGACAAAATCTTGATGTATTTTGTCTATGTTCTAAAGACTATATTAAGTAAGAGACAAGGTCGCTTTCCATAAGTCGGTGATGACACCGAGCGATAGTTTGCCATTCGGGAAAGTTGACTTTGGTTGATAATGACTTGTCTTATCGATTCAAACTTGTCCCGCCGTATCCGCACATTCTTGATCTTCATTGCCTTCGTCTTATACTTGATTTGTCTTCGTGAAAGTAGTTGGTGAGGAGTTTAAGGATTCGGTGAGTTATTGTCATCACCACCGAATCCACCATCTTCTTCTTGACTCGCCTTCACCCCTTAAGTTCCGCCTTCTCGAGTGGAGAGACTTCTTCTTCACCTCTTACCGAGTATCTCGAAGATGGCTCACCGAGACTATGCACTCGGTGACTGTTAGTATTTAATGGTCTAAACACTTAGGGTATTTTCTATTCAAATCCTAGACTTAAGGGGTTTGGGTATTTACTGAACCCAACACTATCCTTTACTTTACTTACTTTCGTTACTTACCTTACTTACTGCTTTATACTTTCTATCCATCCATACGATTTCACGTAATATCGAATCTAAAGTTTTTGAAACTAACTTAAAACCGGCAAAACTATTCAACCCCCCCTTCTAGTTTTCCACACCAAGCTTATCCTATAATCTTCCATCATAGTGTATTTATATGTACGTATATTTGATTGTAAGGCATGAAAATCAATAAGAATCAGTTACATCGATTATCATGGTATCAGTAGCCTAAATAATCGATCCTATCTCCTAACCCTAACCCTCCAACTGCTTCAGTTGTCACCTCCCTTCTTCATTCTCTGTAATCCAAAGTTATTTTAAGTTGATAGTGCAAAGGTCACCTATCCACACGTCTTATATACCAACTATTATCCGTGCTTTCTAGGTCACGGATTGCTTGTCTTTTATACTTGCCACTGCTGTTCATTCACATACCAGATCTGTTCTCCTAAACCCTTCTCAAGATGACTGGAAACGCCAACCCACCCCCATTCCTCTATCAGAAAGCTTGTCCTAATATCATCACCTTCTTACTCGGGTCCCTGTAAAATTGGATCTCGATAATTGGAACTATGGGTCTTGGGCATTATTTTTTGAGCAACTATGTGCCGTGTATGAAGTAACCAAATACATCAGTACCGATGCCAATACAAGCATTCCTATTCCTCTCACTCTGGAGGAACAAAAAGTGGAGAACATCGTCCTCTCTTGGATCCTTTCCACCCTCACGGAATCGCTTCAAGCTAGACTGGTGGTGGACCGCCCTAAATCCGCTAAACACGCGTGGAAACTCATCACCGAAATTGTTCAAGACAACAAATGGTCTCGTACTATAGCTCTCAAAGCCCAATTACGAAACCTGAAACTTGGGGACATGTACATTGATGCTTACTTCAAACACATTGAATCGATTGCCACGATTCTAACAAGTCTTGGGTCACCGGTTAGCAATGAAGACATGTTTACCTTTGCGCTTGAAGGCTTACCGGATCGGTATGATAATGTTTGTAGTATTATCTATCATAGAGAAACGTTTCCCGACCTAAAGACGGCAAGATCCATGCTTACCACGGAGGAGATGCGTCTCAAAGCCAAGACAACTTCTTCACTCATGGACTCCACATCCTCCTCTCCATTGGTTCTTCTTGCTGACAAAGGTATGCCACATAATCCATCAAATCCACGGGTTAAGTCATGGAAACCATGCATCAATTTTGCTAAGGGTACATGTCGTTATGGAATGGGGTGCAAATTTGTGCATGATACTAGTCCTCGTTCTAATGTTGGCAACGTTAAGGATGTTAATGTCTGAGAGGATATTGTCTTTGAAACTCCTAGGCAGACTGGGTATAAACCCTTTGACTAGTAATAAGCCTACTGATATAAACCCTTTGACTAGTATAAACCCTCGTGGACCTCGTGCTTATTACACGCATGCAAACACTCACACCGGGCCACCTCCTGGATTTGGATATCCATCTCACTACTTTAGCCCAACTACACCAACCCACTTAAACACACCCTCACATTCTCACGTTAACACAGCCAACCCCTATCTCCTTCAGCCATTTATCAAAATCACTTACCCCAAGCCCACTTCGTCACCCCAAGCCCAACAGCCACACCACCACAAGCCCATCCTACTACTTCACCTAATCCACTTGTATCAGCCCATGTCGCGCCATCCCCTACTGCTCCACAGGTCCTCACTGATCCTAACACTAGTCGAGAAACATTACTACCCAATGCCTTCACTGTCGGGACTCTTCACGATCCATCTACAGGTGCATGAAACATGGATACAGGTGCGGGTTCTCATTTAAATGCTTCCATTAATAGTCTTAGTAATGTTTTTAATACTTGTATGTATCCGTCCGTATTGGTTGGTGATGGGCATTCCATTCCCGTCACCAATACGGGTCATAGCATTTTGCCAACTCCATCTCGACCCCTTCACCTGAATAATGTCCTCATTACCCCTAATATTGTTAAAAATCTAATTTATGTTCGTCAATTTGTTCGTGATAATAATTGCACTGTTGAATTTGACCCGTTTGGTTTTTTTGTTAAGGATTTCATGACGCGTCGGGTGCTGCTCCGATGTGACAGCACTGCTGATCTATTCCCTGTCACGGATCCATCACCAATCCCTCAAGCCTTTCTCGTTAGTCAACACACGTGGCATCAGCGTCTTGGACATCCAGGAAGCGAAGTGTTTCGTCGCCTTTTTTCAAATAATTTTATTTCGTGTAATAAAGATAAGTCTCCCGTGCTTTGTCATGCTTGTCAACTTGGAAAACACGTTAGACTTCCATTTGTCAAATCTGACACTACTGTTGATGCTTGTTTTGATATTATTCACTCGGATATTTGGACTTCTCCAATTTCAAGCATGTCGGGTTTTAAATACTATATCTTATTTTTGGACCATTTTTCTCATTTTGTTTGGGTGTATCCTTTAACTAATAAATCTGATGTGCTATCGAAATTTGTGTGATTTCGTAACTATGTTCACACTCAGTTTAAGTGTGAAATAAGGTCTCTCCAGTGTGATCATGGAGGTGAATTCGATAACCGTAACCTCACAAACTTTTTGCCGAAAATGGCATAAAATTTCGTTTCTCGTACCCTAAAACCTCACAACAAAATGGTAAGTCTAAACGTATGATTCGCACCATCAACAACCTTATCCGCACCCTCCTTTTTTCAAACAAACCTCCCACCACCATTTTGGGTTGAAGCTCTAAATATGGTCATTCACCTACTTAATATCCTCCCATCCACAGCCATTGCAAATGAAATACCATACACTCGTCTTTTTGGCAAAAACCCGGATTATACCCTTCTACGCACCTTTGGTTGTCTCTGTTACCCACACCTCTATCCCAATCACAAGCTTGAACCACGCGCCACACCATCAATTTATTTATGTCAAGCATCCAATCACCGCGAGTACCGCTGCCTTGACTTGAACAACAACAAAATCATCATATCACGACACGTCACCTTTTATGAAACCGTCTTCCCATATGGTACATTCAAACCTACCTCTGCGCCCTCCTACAATTTTCTATATGACTCACCTGATATAACTCCTTCCCTTATCCCACCCACCGTTAACCATACACCTGTGCTTCAACCCACTAACGAACCAACAACACCTACTCCCTCTCCACAACCAGTTCCTCACACGGCGGTCAATGATCCAACGCCACCAACCCAGCAACCAACACCACCTCCAGCTCCCGCACAAAACCCACTGATTATACCAGATCCTCCTCATAACCCAAACCCTGTATCGACTCACTCCATGGTCATACATTACCGTGTCGGAAATAATCGTCCTACCCAGCTTCTGAATATGCATGTGTCTTCGGTCTCTCGTTTACCCAAATCTTACCGTGACGCATCTCAAGACCCAAATTGGAAAAATGATATGCGTGACGAATACCATGCTCTTATTAAAAACGAAACTTGAAATCTGGTCCCACGACCCACATATGCCAACATTATTCGCTGCATGTGGCTTTTTCGGCACAAGTATTTGGCTGACGGCACACTCAGTCGCTACAAGGCACGTCTTGTGGGAAATGGTAGTAATCAGGTTGAGGGGATTGATGTGGATGAGACTTTCAGTCGGTTGGTAAACCGGGCACTATTCAGACAGTTCTGAGTTTAGCAGTTTCTCGACATTGGCCGATCCACCAGCTTGATGTCAAGAATGTCTTTCTTCACGGTGATCTGCCTGAGACTGTTTATATGCATCAGCCTCCAGGTTTTCGGGACTCAAGCAGACCCCCAGAGCTTGGTTTCAGCGGTTTGCCGCATCTATCACTCGGGTTGGTTTCTCTCATAGTAGGTGTGACTCCTCAGTATTCATATATCGTCAGGGGATTGATACTGCATACCTTTTATTATATGTTGATGATATGTCCTCACAGCTTCCTCTGAGGTTTTGATGCAACAAATTATTGGATCTTTACATCAGGAGTTTGCTATGACAAATTTGGGTTTGCTAAATAATTTTTTGGGTATCTCTGTCACTCGTGACTCTTCAGGGTTGTTTCTTTCTCAAAAGAAATATGCTATTGAAGTTTTGGATAAAGCACATATGCTTAATTGTAATCCCAAGATGACTCCGGTTGACACCGAGTCTAAACCGGGAGGCGATGGTGATCCGATGTCGACTCCACATTGTATCGGTCTTGCGGGCTCTTTCTGATGTCGGCGTTTACTCGCTCGGACATATCCTATGCGATTCGGCGGTGTGCCTTCATATGCATGACCCTCGGGAGCCTTATTTTTCGGCTCTCGGCGGATCTTACGATATATTCGGGTACCTTAGACTATGGGCTACAATTATTTGCTTCTTCCGGCTCATCTTTGGTTGCATATTCGATGCGGATTAGCCCTACCACTAGGCGGTCGACTTCTAGCTCTTGTATTTTCCTTGGCAACAATCTTTTATCATGGTCTTCTAAGCGGCAACCGACTATCTCTCGCTTTAGTGCGGAAGCAGTATCGTCACGGTGGCCAATGTTGTTGCCAAACATGTTGGTTACGCAACTTACTTCACTAGCTACACACTCCACTTTCTTCCGCCACGCTTGTATCTTGTGACAATGTGAGTCTTTGTATATTTATCTTGCAATCGGGTCCAGATGCCAAATAAGACGAAACACATCGAAATAGATATTTCCCACTAATTACACTATACACCAATCAAATATCACCTATACCCATTAAAATCCTTTTGATTGGTTAAAAATAAAATGAACATTTTTCTTTAAGACAACACAATGAAGTTGTATTAAAACCCACATCATGTTTGACGTGATAGAAAAATTATGCTTTTCACTCCACATCTTTTTAACGTAACATTGTAATACTATCTTGCTATATAGTTATGTTATAAGTTATTTCCAAATGAATATATTATAGTAAAAAAAGTACATAATATTAATAAGCTATACATGTTTTTATTTCTATTTGTCAAGCTAAGTTTAATTAATACTTTAAAACTTTGATACAAAGATATTTGATGTGAATACACATCAGTAGTCGAATATTTACATCAACACAACAACCTCAATGTTTTGATACACACATAAAATGGTCTAATACTGTATAAATATTTTACTCGTTACATTTAACCCCAACATTCAACCCCCCCATGTACTGTGTGACATATCTACGGGGATGGCATCAAGCACGATATATAGTTCCAACAGTGATATGTATAAAAAATGTTTGGTTTTTATTCGTATAATATTGTCAAAGTGTCAGGGACAAATGCTGCCATAAAGTAACAACCTCAGTCATAATACACACCACATTTCTATCACCAACATCAGAATCATAGTCCTATATATAATACCAACAACAATCTTAAAACACAAAACCATTTATTTGTTTATTCTTAAAAAATGATGAGCACTAGTTTAAGGAACAATGATAATTCATCAAGCAGGTTTCCATTCACATTAACTCAATGGCAAGAGTTGGAACATCAAGCACTTGTTTATAAGTACATGATTTCTGGTATGCCTATTCCTCATGATCTCTTGTTTGCCATTACTAGAAGCTTGGATCCTCCTAAATATGTGGTGCATCATCCAGCAAGTAAGTTTTTTATTGTGTACTTTTGTAGTAAGTGTTAATCTGTGGATATGTAATTATGCATGATGACAAGAAAAATATTTTTAGTTAGTTGTGGAAGATGGAATTTTAGTTGAATTTAAACAAGTTTGAAGAAAATTTTAAAGGGTGTGTTTAAGTTGATGAAATATTATGTGTTTCTTAACAATTCATGCTTACAAGATCTTGACATAAAACTTAGGAAGATATAACAAAACTCATTCCAAAATGGTTTTCTTTTATGTTCTTAAAAAGAAGTTCAAACAAATTTGAAGAAAAATTAAAGGGTATGTTAAACTAATGAAGTAGATGTGTGTTTCTTGATATGCATGTTTAACTGTTAGAAGTAACTCCTGAATGTAAAAAAAAAAAAAAAAACTACTTTTTACTTGTAAAAACAAACAAAAGGTAGTTAAATCCTGACAATTTTAAGTAAAAATTAATGGTTAAATTTACTTGCTTCCTTTATTCTAAAAAGGACTATATATACTTTATTCTAATGGGCACAAATATTATTACTTAATTTTTGCAGTTGGATGGAACCTTTTCCAGATGGGATTTGGTAAGAAAATAGATCCAGAGCCAGGGAGATGCAGAAGAACAGATGGTAAAAAATGGAGATGTTCAAAGCCAGTTCATCCTGATGCAAAATACTGTGAAAGGCACATGCACAGAGGCAGAAATCGTTCAAGAAAGCCTGTGGAACTTGTTAACACAAATTTATCATCATCATCATCATCATCTAGGCAGCAGCAGCAGTCTAATGTTGTGTCATCTCAAGATCATTGCTTTTGTTGGAATCTAGCCCTATTCAGAAAAAGATTACAGGTTTGTTTAGCATGCATTAATCCATTGTCATGATTGTACACATGCATAGCTACCAGACAATCACATGCTTATGTCCACTGTCATTTAAATGATTCTTTATGTCACATATACTACTACTTGTACTTTTATATGCTAACTAGTAGCTTACCATTTCAAGATGTTAACTTTGGCATTGATACTGTCATTTAGGATGGATTTGGATAATCTTTGATTGTACTTTATTGTAATAAATAGGAGAAAGGGGTATATTGGTCATTTTGGTTAGCATGATTTTAACATCACATTACCATGTCAATTTTTTTTTTTTTTGGGTTATATGACTTATGTAATGACATTGTAGCCTAAGAACTCTTGAAAAATATATGCATAGTGCATGTGAAGCTCAAGTTAAAAATGGAAATTGCTTGGTAAATAGTAAATACTATTACTTAAGTTAGCTGATTAACTATTTACTACTAATATGCATATGAGCTACAGCATACAGTTGCAACTTAAATATTAGCCATAATCCTTGTCAATATTATCAAAAAAATTATTTATGTTTGTAATTCTTAACGAGAAGTTTGTTAATTTTTTGTTTGCTAAATGGTTTTCCATAAGTAAATATGCGTGTGAGCATGTCGCCTTGTGTGTATATTCTGCTATTTTTAGTTTTTATTTGATAATTTGGTGTTCAAGATAATGTGGTCAAAGGTTAATTACACATTAAATTTAGTTTTTGGAGTTGTAATTTTGAAGTTATCATGCAACTAAGTTCTAAGATATACCTGCAATATTATTTCCTCATATGGGTCATGGTAGTTATGCCTTGTGGTTTTGAACTTGTCGAAAAGATGGGCTTGGCTCCAAACAAAACCTCATCGACAACATTTTAAAGCTGAGTTTTTCAAATTTTTGCTAGCTATGGGATGAAAGAGGAAGTAGATGAACATCCACTTGCTTCAGTGTGTGATTCTTGGCACTTGGCTATGAACAACTCTGTTTCTTCACTGGCCAAAACCAGGCAGCGATCGGTCTCTGAATATCAAAATGACTACTCATATCTGCAACCTCAAAACAATCCAACAAAGCAACAGCAAAAGCAGGATCAGGGACGTTGTTATGATCACTTGGCTCTGAAAATCGAAAGAATAGATGAACCTCAGAAAGTAATGCACCATTTCTTTGATGAATCGCCACACAATGATCATTGCAAGGATGAAGATTCTTCCACAACTCAACTCTCAATCTCCATCCCGAGTTGTGCTCATGACTTCTTCCTGAACCATAATGGTAATTTCACCTCTTTGACACTTATATTATGCGCTCATGTCTGAATACTTTTAACACAAACGTCGTTAACAAATGCACGTGTGTTCTGTCAAGAATCCCTGTTAATTTTGCTATCTTGGATCTCAGTTACTTATCTTTTGTTGCAGATAAATGAGGTTTTCAGTTATGCAAGGCAAATATGTTGCTTACCTTCAAATAAGTGCACAAGGTAATGATAACTGCAGCCGTGTTTGCTTTGTTGTGTAATTGTGAAAGGAATGCTAATGGTATTATTGATATCTTCTGATCAAACTTAAATGTGTTTCTATTGAAGTAGTATATTTATATGAGGTTGCCCGCATCTTTGTTTAGTTGTTCCCGCTGGTCTACCAGAAACATATAAATTTTGTTGTTAATTAAATGCATTAAATGAGTCCGGTGTTCGTGACTTAATGAAAGGTAGAGGTGATCTTTATGAACTACAATTGTAATATATTTGAAGTCTTTAACATTATTAGATGTTATTGAGCTTTTTAAAAGAGCAGTTGCCATGAACAATGCACGCTAGTATTACTACTAGCGCTAATGTTTTGAAAGACTTGGTTCTATGTCTTGTACAAATTATATGATTGTCAAACTCACATGTACGTATTAATTGTTATGTTGATTATAATCCAAAGATTTGGGTCCGCATTATTGAGGGTGGTCAATTAATCGAATTGAGCTTGAGCTTATGCTAAGGTGGCCGAGTTGATTTGCACAAGAATAACTAAATGGGCAAGTGAGACTTAGAGCATACAGAGGCAGAAATATTACACACATGCTGCAAACAAAATTTACATGTAGCCTGTTATCAAAATCAACTAATACCAAATCCGACGAGTTCACAAATTCTTTATAAAGCGCCCCAAGCTCATATAAAGGTCATCCCGATATACTTTAATGCTGGACTCAATTAAGTACATATCCCTTACATTTTCCTCAAGTTATCTAACCTGGCTTGCAAATCACTGTCTATCCCGTCATCATCAGTTGTGGGTGCTTCAGCTTGTGGCACCTTGTTCTTTGCAGCAGGGGTGGAGACGGTCTCTAATGGCGCATTCAACAACTGCAACTCACAAGTCAATGATTTTATATTTAAAAAAAGTATCCAAAAGCGTTAGAAACTTAGAACAGTTGTTTTAAATTCCTTTACACCCGAAAGAAAATAAAAATGTAAAAGTAAAGATTACCTCTTTATTGATGTCGATTCCAATCTCATCGAGGACTTGACTCACTAACTCTTCTGTTTCTTCCTCTTCTTCATCTCCTTCTAACGCATCATCGATTGCATCACCCATCACTTCGCTTACCATTTCCATTTTCTCATTTTGTTTCTCAAACTCTCGCATTATTTTTTGCAAGGTTGGCAAGTTCATCTGCTTGTTCATCTTCCCCATAGCTTTAGTCACACCTTTCATCGCTTGCCCCATAGCTTGTGTTGATTTTAATGTCTGAGATGATATTAGATTCATGGCTGATCAGATGCATACACTAATCAAAGTAATAATAAAAAGATAACTGCAGTAGAATATTTTAAATTAAATGAGGGAAAATAAATAGAAAATGTACCTGAATTCTGAGTGACACACCTTGCAGTTGGGATTTAAGCCTGTAAAATTTATCGATCTGATGTCGTGTTCTGATGAGATCTTTTGCCATAACCTTGACAGCTCCCTGAATCAAATTATAGCGTCGAATTCAGTCATGGTAACTTGTACCCATAAAAGAGCCTAAATTATGAAGGCTATACACGTAGTAGTGATATTATTGGTATCATCTCAATAAAAGTTTCATCCGCATAGCGACACAATATGTCAGATCAGAACATAAATTTGGATAAGATATTCCTCTTGGAAGCAAGATGTGCATATAGATTGCATAACCTACTTATATAATTAGTCACAAAACTATTGGTAAATGATTTGTATGTCTAAAACTTGTGCCTAAAATCATGCTTAACAATATGATTGCAACACATGTCAAATTAAAAGGTTGAGATAAAGAGAGATAAAATGAACATTACATGTGTCAACTTTTATATGGATTAGTCATGTTATTAGGCATGTGAGTTAGCCATCTCTATCATTGCTCCATAACTATTATGCGTTTCTTAGAAGTTGGTGGGGAATCGTACAAGATTCGATCAATATATTTGCTCAATAATGTTGCTATAAAGTTTATTACTCTAATTCCAATCATAAAAACTTGAAAGTTAAACCAAAGGAAAACCACACAGAAACACAACGAGCTTTTGCTAAAGGACCTATTTCTTCTTCAACTCAAATTTGCGAACACTAACAACACCATCCTCAAAGTTGAATGGGTTTTCAAGTCGAAAAACATGAAGGAAAGAATGGGAAGAAGGAATTATTCAGGAATATTTACGAGTCAAACTATGGTACCAATACACATGTAAGTAAGCAATCTAAAAACAGTATTACCATTTGCCCTTGTTTAGCACTTTTCTTAATCTCTACAATCAGCTTCTTCTCTTGTGTCTGCAAACCTTGTCTCTCCCTTTCTATTTCTCTAATAGATCTATCAAGCATTCTCTTGTTTTCCCGCAAGAGCTCTGCATATTAAACACATAAGTTGCTAGCGTTGATTAGCAAAGCCACACATTCTACTAAAAAAAAAAGGGTAATACTACTCGTGATTTAGATTGCTAAGGGATCGCCTGAGAGCGTACACATCAATTTGTCACATATATTCGAGAGCTAGACCAACTTTCCCTTGTGATACTTAGTCCATCCATTTTATGTGATATGGATAATAAGCATGCATACGTACATATACATGGAGTTCAGTTCAAAATATATCTCTTTCAACCTATGAAAAATATATATTGTTGCCTTTTAATGTAACAAAACAATGATAAACTTGTAGTTAGTACTATAGCACAATGCATACCAAATATGTTGTTTTAAGGAACAAAAACAATTGATTCTAACTATCAATCCAATACTTTCAATATAACATTTAACACATTCTTCACATGATGCATATCCAATTAAATAAGTAAAACACAAATCAAGAACATACATGGATAGAGAAAATAATAATACTATACCTGCAGGAGTTTTCTTCTTCCAAAACTTGAAATTCATTGTCGTTAAAATATTCAATAAACCCTACAATAAAAAGTTATGGATCGATCGTTTTGTTATTTATAGTGGCTGTGGAATTGTGAATAAGACGAATGCTATTGTTTTTTATTCATTGGCATAAAAGTCTATGCCAATTGGGATTGGGCTTTTATGAAGTCTATGTATCCGTATTAGAGTTTGTTTGAGATTGCTTTTATTTGGTGTGTTATCATTATCTTCCTCTTTTCAAGAAAAGTTTTGTAATATTAACCAAGTATCGTGAAAATATTAAAAAAAAAAAAAAATATGATAGTTGTGCCTGATATTTATGCCTACAAATGTGAATATGATAAAAATAGTCGTTTATGTAAAACACTATTCACGGGTATTTAAAAGGTATTAACTTGTGTATCTCGACCAAATTCTATAAACAATAACTTTCCAATTCATGTTTTGAGTTTTCAAACCCGTACACACACGAATTATTGATATGGTGTAACTTCATATACAAAAACATACTAATACACTTTAATATAAAAGTTCTCTTCACATCTTTAGCTCAGTATACTTTTGTAATTAAGTACATCGTCTTATACATAAGCATATTATTGTGAAAAAATAGATACTTTAAATAATACTTATAAACCTCGTGTATAAAACCGGGTTGTAAAGTAAAGTTTATTTATTCAAGTAGCGACACTTATAAACACTTCAACCCGTTCAACCATTCACCATATTATCATTCAAATTCTTATTCATCAATCATCATCGCCAAACATTAACACAAGCAGTAGATACTTGAATACATTTATATATAAAAAAAAAAAAAAAAAAAAAAAAAAAGTAAACATTACTGTGATGATGATCATCAAATATTGTTGTAAATTCTAACCCTTGTGATAAAGGCTCTCTAGCTCTTTTTCTTTTGCTTTCAAAACAACTTCCTCCACAATTGGTATTCTTCTTGTGAGCATGATTGTTGTTCATAAGATGTTGTTTCTCGTAGTGTTTTAAGACATCGCGTTGTCGCGTCATGTATACCGGTCGAGGCCTCCATGCCTTCATCCCTTATTCTCTTCTAAATCTCACCTCTTTCACTTTCCTCAATCTTTCTTGCACCAACCTCCTCTTCAACTCGATTGACTTGAGCTACAGTAGGCTTTGTGAAAGTTCACTAAAAAAAAAACAATAATTTTGCCAATCACTTTAATGTCACAATTGATATGTTTAGTTCCATAGATTCAACTTCAGATTTATATGATTATTTAAAGTAAATAATCATATTTGGGTTACTTCATAGTAGCTTAAAACATAACTGATTTATTATATCAATGAAATGAAACAATCCATATTATTCTAAAATAAGGTAATATAGTACCTTTTGGTGGAATATATTGTAGTGGAAAAGTTGTAGTCCCTTTAAGTGTTGCACCACTAATTTTCATTATATTGTAGAGTGCTAGGCAAGCCAAAAAAAAAATCAAGACCCTCTCGAATAAGGCAAGCCAAAAAAAATCATGACCCTCTCGAATTAGCTTTTTGAAAGCATATGCATATATAATAAGTGTCAAAGATCATACCAAGGTTATAAATAGCGTGGTGTGACGGCATGACCAAGCCTCACGCCTTTGCGACTAAAAGGAAGCTTTTGGGTTTATGAGGCGTGGCATAAGGCGGCACAAAATATGAAATTATTTATATATTTATATCATATTTCATGTATATCGATTTTACAAAAAGAAGTAACATAAGGCGGCGAGACGGTATGCTCAAGCCTCACGCCTTTGCGGAGCCTTTGCGAGCCTTTTAGAACTATGATCGGAACTTATAATATAATGCATCCTATGGTTGACACAAATAAACTAAAATTTGGAACCTTATTTTCGAAGTCTCAGTTGGATACAGCTTCAAAACAAATATGGTTGGGTTCAAGACTAACTCATAAAATTAATATAGCTTTGGTACAAAACAATACATAAATATCCATTATCAAATCAAATAATTTTCTCAAACTTGTTTAGGATTACTACCTAATTCCATTTATCTACTTGTTGATTTTTAAAATAAATAGTTTAAATAAGCAACTCCATATGATTGTTTGGGTTTACTAACAATAATCATATCATATTGATCACATAACCACTCATACTTTTCCATACCAAGCCACTCCACTCATCACAGGTATTTTCAGTAGCTTAAGACATCGTCTCATTTCTTCATCACTTTGTGGAGCCACATTTGTTACACTCTAGCAGAGGTGGGTTCTAAGAATGCACTTTTGAGTCAAAGAACAACAAAGGCAACAAACTTTAGTCATATTTGTGTTATGTATGACAAACGTTTTTTCTGCTAGTAAAAACAATGGATTAGTATTAAATTAACTTTGAAATGACATGATACTTGTCAATAGACTAATTATGTATTTTTCAAACTTTATTAATTATGTAACAGAAGTGCTTTCAAGTTTCAACCCATCCCGATCCATACCGAAAAGATACCCATTTGACATGTTCTACAACCTACCTGAAGTAGTCATTTTGCCATATCTAGAATTCTTCATGAAACACTAAGAGCAAGAGAAAAAAAGAGAAAGATTTACCATTATTTAGCTAAAACCCTTGTCGACATAAAACCTCTTGAACAGATTTATACGCAAGTTATTTTTAAAAATTACTTAACTGTGACCAAATGCCTATTGACGCCAATAACATAAGAAAGTAGTAATAAACAATGTGTGATATGATATCAAGCATTATTTTTATTAAATTTGCAGCACATCATTATTGATAAATTATGACATGAACTCAAATGATATCGTTGATTATAAAAACATGGAAGAATTGACTACTTACATGGACAACTTGCTAAGCAGAAACTTATCAGAAGCCATCCTTCAAATTCTTATCAGAAACATTCATTTTCAAATATTTTTTTTCCAAATTTTTTTCAAAAAAATTTTTTCGAAAATTTTTTTTCCCAAATTTTTTTCAAAAGAACTTTTTCGAAATATTTTTTTTCCAAATTTTTTTCAAAATAACTTTTTCGAAATATTTTTTGAAAAAATTTGGAAAATAGAAAAAAATTGAAAAAATTTTATTTGAAAAATTTTCAAAATTTTTTTAAAATATTTTATTCTGAAAATATTGAAAATTTTGAAAAAAAATCAAAAAAAAATTTTAAATTTTTTTTTGTGGTGATTGGTGGTGTTGGGTGGTGGTGGTTAGTGGCGGTGGTGATTGGTTGTGGTGGAAACGTGCAAAAGAGAGAAAAGTGTGCAAAACGGACGGCGTGTAAAAGCAGAAAAACATGCAAAACGTGCAAAAAGAGAAAAACGGACGAAAACACGTAAAACGCGGAAAACGTATAAAAGCGAGCAAAACGTTTGCAGCGTGCAAACAGACGAAAATAGGCCAAACGTGAAATCCTCTGAAACTCAAGGACCAAACATGTAATTTACTAACGAAATAGTTAACGAAGTTAAAAAACCCAACCGGTAAAAAAAAGTCGGTGACCTTAAATTGAGAAAAAAAAAGAATAATACCTTTAATTGAAATTGTACATAAGAAGAGTACCTTTTTATGCGATTTGCCCTTAAAATATTTGATCATCTCATGAAAATTTCAAGCCAAAGAAAGGCAAACAAATATTTGATCATCTCATCAAAATTTCAAGCCAAACAACTATAGATCCGAATAATTGAAACGTATGGTCATAAACTGAGGAATTCCAATGGTCATTTTTTATAGTGATTAGAAAACAAATTAAATTTAGAGTTCTATTACCAATTGAATCGAAAAACAATAGAATTTAATAGGAAAACAATAAACATCAATTTGAAATGAATTAGACATATAGCAAAAAAAAAAAAAAAAACGCAGGATATCGATACAATTAAGAGGATGTAAACTTGGGATTATGTTGACATCATAGAATCAGTGGGATTTGAAGAGCAATTGTTTCTAGTTTCCATGTTTATCTTCGGTTTAGGGAAATTGAGAGGATGAAAACTTGGGATTATGTGTGTGTTTTTGAATCGTCCTCAGTCAAATGAGAGGATGTAAATGAAACTGATGCATAGAATGAGCGTTGCTATTAATTGTTGATTTAAAACTGCAGCTTTGAATGTTAAGAACAATTGCTAAAGAGTAGTACTTTACTAAAATATCTATGGCCTGAGCTTCAAGACACATCAGAGCATTAATTAGATGCTTGCTTAATTGGCTTGTACAAAAACTCTATTTTATTATATAGTATAGATATGATAAACCAAAGATCAAGTTATGTACAATAATGGGTAATTATTCACATCTTCATCTCTCACATCTGCATCGTTAGTCCTTTATACTAACGGCCGTTAATAAATAACTTAAATCTTGGTCTTCTTATGTTTTCGTCCGATTTTTTACGTTTTCGTCTTTTTTGTACGTTTTCGTCATATTTTTTACGTTTTCGTCCTTTTTTAGTTTATCCGCTTTTTTACTTTTTCGTCCGTCTTTTTACGTTTTGGACCCTTTGTTTAAGTTTCCGCCCTTTGTTACGTTTTCATCCGTTTTTTTTTTTTTTTTTTAAATGTTTTCGCCTTTTTTACGTTTTCATCTGTTTTTCGTTTTCGTCGATTTTTATGTTTTGTCGATTTTTACGTTTCGACCCTTTTATTACGTTTTAAATCCGTTTTCGTTTTATCTGTTTTACGTTTTCGTCCGATTTTTTACGATTTCGTCCGTTTCATCCGTTTCTTTACGTTTTCAACCCCTTTGTTACGTTTTCATCCTTTTTTTCGTTTTCGTATGTTATTTTACGTTTTCGTTTGATTTTTTACTTTTTCGTTCGTTTTTACATTTTCGACCCCTTTGTTACGTTTCATCCGATTTTTTCACGTTTTAGATGAAAGCGTAAAAGCATACGCAGAAAAATTTGGCGAAAATGTAAAATTTAGAGCAACGTAAAACGGATGAAACGTAAAACGAGGCAATGTAAAAAGTGGACAAAACGTAAAAACATATGAAACGTAAAATCGACGGCGTAACAAAGGGTCGGCGTGTAAACGGACAAAAACGTAAAAATCGGATGAATACGTAAAATCGGACAAAAACGTAAACAAACAAAGAAAAAGTAAAAAACGGATGAAAACGTAACAAAGGGTCGGCGTAAAAATCGGACAAAACGTTAAAATCAAACGAAACGTTAAAACTCGAACGAAAATGTAAAAAGCGGACAACGTAAAAATGGACGAAACGTAAAAAAGCGAGGCAACGTAAAAATCGATGAAAGCGTAAGAAAACCAAGTTTTAAGTTATTTACTAACGATTGTTAGTATAAAGGACTAACGATGCAGATGTGAGAGATGAAGATGTGAATAATTACCCATTATTGTACATAACTTGATCTTTGGTTTATCATATTGGTACATAAATGACCATGTTTATCATATTGGTCCATTTGAGAAAGGGAGATGATTTGTACACATTTGGATTTGATTTGCACACTCCAATGTACAACTCTATAAAGCATAATTTATAAACTGTACAACTGTTCAATGCACAAGATAGAGTGTGTCAATCAAAAAGTGAAGTATACAAATCATTTCTCTTTGAGAAAACATCTTTATCATTTTTGACTTTTACCCTTGCCTATTAATAGCACATCAATCTATAAAGTGCCACATGATCATATAAGTATGACTTCGTACATCTATCTTCTAGGTTGATATGTATACATTTTTTTTTCATCCATTCTTTTATTCCCTTTTATTGAAGGCATATTGATATTTTAAACATAATATTATTTATGCCAACATATGAGCAAATAGCAAATTTTAAAATACTTGAGATTCACAAGAATGAACATGCCGAGTAATACTCCATCCGTTTTATATTAAATGTTCAATTTTGAAATTTCAATTTTTTTTTTCAACTTTAATTTTAAATATTTTTGCTTGTGTTATATAGTATTTGATAAAAATTATACGCAGTGAAAATACATTTAAAATTCAATCTACTTATATATTTTGCATCAAGTTTTATATAACACAAACAAAAATATTTAAGGTCAAAATTGAAAAATAAAGACTTTAAAAAATCAAACTGAAGATTTAATATGAGACGAAAGGAGTAGTTTAATTTAACAAACATATATTTATATTAAAAATAACTAATAACGGAAAAAATTGATATTTGTACGAAAGATTAATATGGTAATTTTATATAAGTGAATTACCAGTTTAGAAAATTTGTCAAACGTCATATTCTCATTCAGAAACAAAAAGTTACTAAATCATATAGGGTTTAAATCATTCAATACTAAATTATTTTTTTTTATCAAACAATTACTCGAGTGTCTAACATGAAGCCAATAGTTAAGATATATGGATAATCTATTAAGCCACTTTTTCTCTTATATATAGTATTATTGCATTTTGTTCGCAACAAGCAAATCAAATTCTAGTCAACAAATTAAAGATGCTTATAATAAGCTAAAAATAATTAATAAGCCTGAAACAAAAAAAAATGAAATAATAATAAATAAATTAAAGAAAAAAAAAATCACCGAACAATTGTAAAAGGAAAATATATCATCAAAGAGTTTTTGGTTCAGTGGTCATATGTGAGATTAGTGTTCCTAGTTTCCTACTCAAGTAATTGCATGACCCAATATTATTAGAAACAAAGTGATAAAAAGTAAATGTATAAGGTTTCATTTTAGGTACTTTTATTATTCAATATTGTTTACACATTCATTCAAAATCAATAAAAATCTTTCGTTAAAAGAGTTTCTATTTACTTGTATGTCTTGTTATACGTGTTATGATTAGGTAAAATTTATAAGGAAAGATACTTGATTTTTTTTTAGTTACTTTTCAATTCCTATATGTTTTCACACCATATGGCGCCTAAAATCTCAAAAAATAATTTGGTATAGCAACTTGCATTGCAAGCCTTGTATTTAGAAGAAAATTAACAATAAAAAATACAAACAAAATATAACACGAGTAGATTACTAATTACAAACTAGTGAAATTTGAAAAAAGAAAAAAAATAAAAAAAACTATATACTTGTGAAAATCCTTATTGCACAACAAGTCAATTAACAACACTTGGCCCACAAGGACCCAAAATTTCGGGTGGCACAAACTATAAATATGCCTCCAGTTCCTAACCTATAATCACATCTCAACATACAATAATCCTCGATATTCTTTTATCCCTAAAAAACCTACGAACGTATCATATGGATTCCGAGCTTTGTAACGATACCATCCTCGAAATTCTTTATCGAACCTCTTTAAAAACCCTCGATACCCTTCGTTGCACTAGCAAAGAAATTGATACTCTCATACATGGCTCTGAATTTCTCGACAGGTACACGAAAAGAGATAACATGGTATCTGGTTTTCTCGTAAACAACATGAGGAGAGGTACAAACTATATTAGCGAGTTTGTACCTTCTCCTTTATCAAACAATATTGATCTTCGTTTTTTACCGGTTAATGCCCGAATCTTAGCATCTTCAGAGCAAGGAATCATTGTGTTCGAAAGTCCTGATCCGAAAAATTATAGGAATGTTTTCTACAGTGTTTGCAAACCTACGACTAAGCAGGTTTCACGTTTGCCAAATCCGAAAACAAAGTATCAAACGGAAAAGGTTGCAATCATTGTCATGGGTTCAAAGACGAAATTGCGATACAAGATCGTCAGGTTATCTAATCCTATTTTCACGTAAGTTTCTCTCTATTTGTATTTGGGTTAAACATATATTTGCATGCATAACTAGAGGCTGTCTTTTTTTAGATATTGTTAACATAGTACTAAGAATAAGTTCATCAAGTAAAGTTTAGAGGGAAAATTTTGTGATTTAAGATGATAGGTTTAGTGTTAGTTAACTTGTTACGCTTATCTGCTTGCAGCTAAACATAATAATGCATGGTTCTATAGATTTTGAAGTGTATATTGTATAGTAACATAAATTTTTTTATATTTACTCGTTTTAAATCATGATCATTATTTTTTTCTTACTGCAGTGGTTTTCAACCAAACGAAAAACTCTACACATTAATTTGTGAAATATTTGATTCTGAAAAAGGGGCATGGGGACGGCTAAATCCCATAAGGCTGCCTTACGGTGTTTTCTTGACTAACTCGCAAGCAATTACAGCAAGAGGTTCCATAAACATGTTGCTGAACAACGGTGATGTCTTGATGTTTGATGCCTATAAAGAAAAGTGGACGTGCCTTTCATCTCCAGTTCCAGCCCTCGATGAATGTCGATTTGAAACACCAATGCTAGTTAAGTATGCAGGTAAGTTGGGAATTGCATGGAAGCCAACAAATGCTAGCTGGGAGATTTGGTTTCTTAGCCACGATCGATCGTTTAAGAAACTACATGTTTTCAGCAAGAAAGAAGATAGTGAAAGAGAGTCACTGGAGGCGTTTTATGATTCAGATACGAGCATTATGGTGGACTACAGTACTATCATATTTCACAGGTTTAGAAGAGGTAATGATATTAGTAAGGTCATACTGAGTGAGCATCCTTATCAAATCTTCAAATTCAGATCTGATTTTGAACCAGTTGATTTTGATGCATGCACAAAATGATGGACTTATATCAGTAGTTCTAATGGTTTCGCGGTGAACAGACCAAAGGAGCTCATATTCTATGATGATTGTATTTATAATGCCTTATTCTCCAATGTGTAATTTTGTTACCTGGCTCTTTACTATCGTGTTTTAATACAAGTTTTGGTTAATTTTTTTTATTAAGAGTTACATCGGGACGCATTGATATACACATATGTAATTTTGTTTGATGTTTGCTTTATAAAATGTGCTAAATGAGAGGATGTTTGTCTGTGCATTGTGATGAAATTTATAGGTATAAATGTTTTGATGAAAAACGACTTGCTAATTTAGTCGAGCTTGAATTATTATGAATATACGTACACAGAAAGAAATAAACATATGTACGAAAGAATTTGTTAAGACAAAAATGTAATACATATTGTGACAAGGGCCAAGGTAGACAAGACAAAAATCACCATCTTCTTCCTCTGTTTATAAAAGTGTTACCTTGTTTACGTACACTTAAAACACGTTAACTCGTTAACCGATCAATTTGTACTTATATTTGAAAGGGGTGATATGAGAACTTTCAAATTCGTGCTAATATGATCATCTTTTTACCCGCTACCGGTTAAACAGGCAAAACGTTGCATTTTCGTGTTTTTTAGGTCTCACACATTACTTAAACTCAAATCAAACACCCCACCACCACCCTACACACATCCCACCACCACCCCGCCATCTAGACTCAATCACCACTACCCCATACTCTCGCCACCACCCTACACTCACCCCTACCACCTCACACCCCGCTATTGAGGTGGTGGTTATAGAGGTGTTTAAGATAGTGGGGATTGAAGGCGAAGAGAATGAAGATGGAGGTTTTGAAGATCGAGGTGGTTGTATTTATGGTTTTGGTGGTAGTTAATGAAAAGGTTGAAGGTTAAGAGGTTGAAGATGGAGGTGTTAAAGATCGAGATGGTGGTATTTATGGTTATCCAGTGTCAAACCAAGCATGAAATCTAAGGTGGTTCCTTGATTTGGTCAAGTTGAAAAATACAATGCGTGAAAAAAAACAATAAACATAGTTTTATAGCACAATAGCTAATGCGCTTACCGTTTCAATTTTACTTGCTTCTTCTTAGGTTTCATAGCTTGAAAACGAGCAATGATTGTATCATTACTAATACCTTATAATATATATTTTCCAACATACAACACTAAACGATCATGTAAAGTCATCCCACATCTTATTGCGTAGATCACATGAGTGATACATAACATCTTAACTAAAACAGTAAACCCTAAAATCTAAATAAACAATCTAACGATTATAGTAGTAAATTAGTAATACAATAATACAAGATTACAAATACATACTTTATTCTCTTTTAAGTAGCCTTAAAAAGAATAAAAAAATTAAATAATGAAAACTTATAATTAAAAAATAAAAAAGAAATAAACTAAATAACCTAGTGAGTTACTGAGTCCCATTGTTTATTCCACCATAACGCTTTTCGTTTCCCCACAATTATATATCTATATTAAACCGCTACGTCGGTGGGTATTTTTTATTCTTTTTTTTAATACTATTATATTGATTGCCGGATTTTGGGTGGGAAGTGTTCGCTGGTCCGTACCCTTAGCCTGTTATCAGCCCAATAATCCAGTAAATAAGTACAGACACAAACCATATAGATAAACCTGATTCTAACAATTTCTAGAACTCGCTCAGTAGATCCACCTGCTCCCGACGTTTCCTCCAAACCGATTCAATGGTTTTTAGATCGTACACGGCAAGGTTGAAGAGTTAACAAATAGCAAGATCCAACAATTCAAGGTTGAATTTAATGGGGCTTTATCATAATTTTGGGGTTTTGTTAATTTGGGAGTTTTGTTAATTTTTTTTTACAGGTTGACTTGCTACGGTTGGTTATGAGGTTGAATCAGTTTTGTATTTATTTATTTTTTTAAAGAAAACTCAAAAGGGTATGTAATTTTATGACTTTTACTTTTCTTGAATTTAAGTAGGTGTGGCCGTTATGCTGGCTTTACGAGCAGAGAATAGTTGGCCTCCGCAGGAGTTGGTGACAGTTTGTAACTCGATTTAAGAGGTAAGTAATACATTCTACAAAATTTATTTTTTATGCAAAGCGGAAGAATATTGATTTATTTTCTATGTTTATGCTATAATGATCGTTTACTATGTATTACATGTTGGAAGGGTTGCTGTCAGTAAAATATAATGAATTTCGTAACTAAAGGTACCAATTAAGCCACACGTTTGAACCCATAAAAATATTCAAAAGGGAGGTACAAGAAGTTGATGTATTATTATTTTGAAGGTTGAGGGTCCAAGTATTAGTGAAGAAACAACATAATTGTTTTGATGTGGTATTGTTATTGTATTATTTGTATAATATATTTGTATAATAATATGTGGTTATAATATTTGACAAGACCCCTCCTTCTTGAACACTTTGTAGCGGAAGCTCAAAATTTACCAGGGTTACATTGCAGAAATGCGATCAATGGATTTGTTTAAGGTGAGCACTATTTAAAGTAAATTAAATCTACATTAATTTTCATGTTGGGATGAATGCCTTTTTTGTGTGCAGATAGCTTACCAGCTTAAAGTAAAACATGGATCCGTAGGCGATAGTGAAATACGGGATTATGCATAGTTACTAACTATTTGGTAAGACAACTTTTTGTTTAGCAAATTAGTAGTAAATAAAGTCGGCGTTGCATCTGACTACCTAATCAACCTATATTGACATTAACCAGGGGATGCTTTCAACTGAAAGTGGTCGCTGAGCTTTACTGTCATTTGATTGTTATGAAAAGTCTACTCTTGAGGTAAGAAAAACAAATTGTCGTTGTGCAATATCACTATGCGTTGTTCATTTATTTACCAAACCCTTTTGTGATCAGATTTATTAAATGTTCAAGTAAATGCGGTTATGTGTAATGACAGAAAACTATTGACATACACGGTAAAAAATACATCATCATTTCACCGGTATTTTGCAACAAACTTGAGTTATTTGTTGTTTTGTTCTGGTACTTTTTTCAGTCGTTGGCGTCAACAAGATACAAGAATATCTATGAGACATTGAGACAGATGTGGAAAACCCAGTGCTGAGGGCCATACAAGAAGCTCAGGTTTACTTTTATCGTACAAGATACAAATATATAATTCACATATTTCTTTAGTTTTTTAATTTTGCGGTCCATCTCCGAGGTTACGTTGTAATTTTGCGACATGTAAAGGTAACAGGAAGGCGTCACAATAATTTTTGGATGAATTGGTTGCGGATTGTCTGTCACGACGGATGGTTTAGCGAGGCTACATGAAGTAGTATTTAAAGGATATACGCACTCACCAACTCAGCTGGGGTGCCTATGCTACGTTGGTAGGGAACATGATATGTAATTGTTGATTTTTATACAACCACTTTGGATTTGCAATAATCTTTTCTTGATTATTGGGTTAGGTGGCATCGTGCTTTTGGGTATCTCTTGTTCAAAGACTTTGCTTGCTCTTTTGGTGGAGTTCTCGCGAAATTCCTCATTGGACTTTTAAGGTTAGAATTGCTCATTGCCCCTTTATGACATCTTAGTTACATGTATATCAACGCAGAAAATGTCACACTTTTCTGTAGGAGCGATTCCTTAATGATTTACGTATTATAATAAACTTCTTTTCTTTTATCTAATATAGAGAGGAAGAAGTGCTGATGCCGAAGCAGAGTTCATGTTGGATCGATATACTTTAATCAAACTAACTTTTACTAGCTTATTAAGGTTTAATAACCTCGGATAAATCCTAAGTTATTAATAAAGAAACACTGAGCAATCTTTATCAAGTACGCGGAATTTACTTAACAAAGCTAAGAAGAATAACTTTTATTATAAACTCTAAATCTGCTTATTATGCAGATACTCTAAACAACTCTAAGATTATCGAACTTCTCTCTAAAACACTAAATAACTTGTGAATTCGTAAACTCTAAAACTCATAGACTCGTACATCTCTAAGGCCAATCTAGGAGTCCTTTTATAGGCTTAAGGATATCCTAGTCGGTTTACAATTTGTATTCTTGTACGACAAGTAATCTAAACATAGAATACAATACTTTCCATAAACGAATATAACAGTTCATTGTTCTTGCAAGACTTTGACTTCATAATGCAAGATGCTTTGACTTTGTCTTTAGCGAGACTTTGACTCTTTGACGTTTTCCAAGATTTTGCAACTTACAAGACTTTCATATCTTCACATTTTCATATCCCAACAATCCTCCCTAACTTGAATTCTACTTGCTTGACTTCAAGTTCCTTTTGTGAATATATCTTTATGACTTCATTTTAAGGACATATTATTTCTTAGTCTTTGGATTGTATCTCAGAGTGTCTGTGCTTGTCAAAGTATCTCTTAGAATTATTCTTTTAAAGAAAGATCAAGCAAGCTCCATCTTTTCAAAGAACACAAAGAACATATGACAATTTTGTACATTAATTCGCTTTAAGTTGCATACTATTCTCATCACTTCCGGTGTGTTAACTCCTGTGAGAGGTGAATCATTGAAAATTAATGGATTTCTTTACCAAAGCCATTAACTCGGAGTAGCCGAATGTTTTGGTGTGTAAGACCATGGTACATTGATAACCATATGATTTTTAGCAAACCACCGCTATCAACAGATTTGATTTGTCTTTACCAAAAGTCGTACCCTTCGGACTAGTTAGTTCTTCTATCTAATGGTGAACTAATTACCAATAATGGTTTTTCCACGACCTTTACCACAAGCCATTTTCTTGTGGGCTAGCCAACTCTTCACATTCTCGATATGGTGAGTTGATTACCATCCAACTTATTAGCAAGTTGTCAACTAAAACGGATTTGATATATCTTTACGAGCCGTTTGCTCATGGATTAGTCAATCCTTTTGTAACCATGGTGGATTGATAACCTATTGATGTTATCATTACAAAACCATTTATTCAACCTTTATTTCAAAATATTTATTACTTAGCAAAGGTTTCATTTAAAATTCTTTTAAGCGGTTTATTTCTTCAAACAAGATTTTGATGAAAATATCGTTCGATCAATCAAGACTTTGAATAAAAGTACCGATATATCAAAAAGTATTTATTCAAATAAAATTCATACCGCTTATTGATCATCTTCAAGAATGGTAGTCCAGGTTGATAAACAAGTTGATAACCATGCAAGCGGTTTCATTATCCTCTTCTACTTCCATTCCATGCTCTAGCATCCTTCTCATAAGCTCGATTGTGAGAGGATATCTTCTTCAAAGAAACATGTGTATCATTGTTCCATTTTCCACTCTAAAACATGAACTCCGGACTCTTCAAAGAATCTCCAACAAACAATTTCCCGCTTTCTTGATTCTTCCAAACATCATCGATGCTCTCTTCTTCGCTTCCCATGTAGTTATGAGATCACCATGTAAACTAAACCAATCCTTCTAATGGATTATGTTCAAATTAGGCTTTCACCATATGATATAAATAGAATAGATCTACTCTATCTATAATGTGCGATAAGTCCCATAGCCTTTTGAAAACTTTGAAGCTTTCATCTTCTTTATGAAAGATCATGTAATCTCCATCCTTGGATTTCACAACTTCAAAAACACTAATCTTTGATCCGCTCATCTTCATGTCATCATCTTCTTTTGAATAATCAAAATCTACCACTCGAGATAATTCCTTAATTCATCACTAGTCTCGGATCTTAATTCAACTTTTTCTTTCTTTGAGAACCGAACATCCAGAACCGCTTTTCCTTTTCTTTTCAAACTCTTCTTTCTTTCGGCTTGATCCGGTAGCTTCTTCTCTAAAATCTTTTATGCCCGCAACATCCTTCTTATAATCCTCCCTAGCAAGATCATATAATCTTTTCATCTCAAAATAATTAAACTTCGCAATCCTTTATACCCTTGACTTTTCGGATAAGCCATCATAGCATTTACCTTTATCTTTATTAAGTCTTCTTGGCATAAATCTAACAGAACAGTGATTGTAATGGTTCAAGACTTGACATCTAATTCATCTTGTACCTTTTGAGTCGCTTCTATTTTGAGCTTCTTGAGCTTCCTAAGCTTCTCTCTTTAGCATTTAACTCTTCTTGAATCTTTCTAGTCGCTTGTTCATTCAAAGCATCTTGAGCGACTCTTAAGCGTGCTAAAGTTGGTTTCTTCTTCTTAACTTCTACCAAAACACCCTTCCCTTTATCCTTAGGATCAATTTTAGGTTGAGAAGTTCATTGTTGTTCTTCTTCTTGAACATCTCGAATAGTAACTCCTCCTCTTGGTTGTGATAAATCTCCAAGAATTGTAGCAATGAACTCATCATCACTTGCGAGAATGAATAGGTTTGAGAATAGCTTCCTCTTCTTGTATAATCATTGTAGAAGGTCCAACTTCCTCTTCAAAATTTAACACTCTTGGAGTAATTACTTCTTGTCCGAAAGTATCACGAAAACCAAGACTTTGTTGTTCAAGACCTTGATCATCGCTGAGACTTTGAACTTGAACACCGCTCATCAAGATCTTGAATGATCTTTTCTTCGACTTTTTAGAATTTTCGTGTTCATTCTCTTTAACCGTATCTTCTTTCAAATTCGATCTTCTAAATTCCTCCCAAGTTGATGTAAGATGGTTTATGAACCTTTTGGTGTTTACTTGTCTTGGACCGCTTTGTGCTTTCTTCTTTGATTTGACCCAGATCTTTAAATTCTTTAATCAAAGGCCATACAAAAGTTTTAGCCTTTTAAATTTTATCTTCAATTTCTTTATCTGCTTAGCTTGAACCTTAGTAGTCTTTTGCAACTTAACTATCTCCTTGTCAAAGCATAATTATCCAAAGATAAACCCGCACGAGGTATAGTATGTGGATCGCACCTTGAATATGTGAATGTTCCTCCGATTGAGAAGCAGAATGATCGTGGTGGAGATGTAGAATGTGATGTTACAACTTCTTCTTGAACCTTAGGGCTTGGGAAACAAGACCTGTGGAGATGCAAGACCTTGAGAAGCAAGATTTGCAGATGCAAGACTTTCAGATGCAAGACTGCAGCTTGCAGCCCTTCGGATGCAATACTTTCACTTGTCGCATTACCCTCATCATCTCGCTCTAACAAATGAACAACTTCCATCATAGAAGTAGTTAATGGTGTATCCGGACCTCTAAATAGATCACTTCTTCTAGCCATAAAAGTAAAAATCTTGGATTGTTGAACAATAACAGCAATAAGTCCAGAGGCTTAGGTACATCGACAAGTTGTTTGGTCGGAAAAACTTGTACAAACACTCGGATACATTAACCATTTTGATCCATGATTGATGTGAGAAAGCATGCCATCAAGAATTAGCCTTGAAAAATTAAAAATACGATCCGTAGCTAATCCCACCATAGCGGATGCTATATTAGACCCAAACTGCTCCCAAGAAGTACTTTTAGCACTAATACAATGTAACAATACATGTATTAAAACTTCCATTGAGGACAAAACAACTATTTTCAATGTTTGTTACATTAAAGAACCTTCATAACCAATATGCCCAAAAGTTTCCCAAATCAATTCTTTGGCAAAGCGAATAGCACCATCATTATCATTAAACAACAAATCCTCTCTAATAGATGCTTCAATAATCTTCACAGTCGTCCAACAACTGTAGCCCTAATATAAAATTCTTCATTCTCCATGTTTTCTCCTGCAGTAACCCAAAATTCTTGAATCCAAGGCTCAATAATATCCGGCTCCACTAAAAGAGCATAACTGATGGGCGACCCAGTTAGATAATCAATAATATCATGAAACGCCTCATTAGCTTCAGTCTTGTCTAAATTGGCTAGCATATTGTGCTTTGAAACAGTAGGTCGATTCGCCATGGGTAATTATGTTAGCACAATAAGAATTTAAATCGAATAAGAATGAGAGAAATATGGAAACGATGCTAAGGTATGAATATAAGAGGGAAAATCGGAAAGTAGTTATTTATAGGTGAGATTTGAAAATCACTTCCCAAAATAAAACAACCGTTAGAATTAATTATCCTCAATATAACCGTTGGAACAAGACTTTTAATACGACAAACAATACTTTCCACGATGCGATTTTCCCAAAGCAAGATTTTCCAAGCAGACTTCTGAAAAACAAGATTTTGCCAAATTCCTCCGTAGAAACTAAGTATACACAAATATCCTCCCTCAAGCAATACACAGGACTATACTAACACCTTATAGTCCTCCCTCAAATGTAGCTTAGTAGTTAATCATGCCAATACTCACCACCAAGTGATTGAATCTTGAAACATCAAAACCTTTTGTGAGTAAGTCACCACATTGTCATCTGTGTGAACCTTAACAACATTAATGAGCACGCTCATAACAATCTCGATAAAGTGATGCCTAATCAATGTGCTTGGTCTTGGAATGATACACATGATTCTTCACAATACAAATGGTACTCTCATTATCAATATTGATAGGAGTATTTTGAAATTGAACCCATAGTCCAAGAGTTGATTCGCATCCACAAAACTTGTCCACAACACTTGCGCAGCCTACATATTCACTTCATAGATGATGTTTCGTAATTGTCCGCTTCTTGCATTGCCGGAGACTAACCTTCTTCCAAGATATTGGCATCCCCGCTTGTTGATCTTCTATCATAATTATCACCGCATAATCACTATCCGAAAAAGCTTCTAAGTGAAAAGGTGACTCTTTTGGAAACCACAACCCCAACTTTGGTTGTTGTTTCAAATAACGAAAATTATCTTCACCGCATTCAAGTGAGAGATCTTTGGTGAGACTTGATATCTTGCACATAAACAAACCGCAAACATGATATCGTGGCCTTGATGCGAGAAGATACATAAGAGAGCCAATCATTGATCCGTATAACTTGACTTCAACAGTCATCCATCTTCATCTTTGCCCAATGAATTGATAGATTTAATAGGTGTAGTAACACCTTCATATATTAAAATTAAACTTCTTAAGTATGTCTCGTAACATACTTGTCTTGACCGATAAAATTCCTTCCTTTGATCGTGATGCGTCTTTGACAGATCAAGCTAAATCACTCAAGCCTCGCCACTTGTGAATGGCGGACCGTAATCGACTTAAAGCCGCTTAAGCACGAATGCAATGAAGATCCGGGAGTATAGTGTTTCCCGGTCGTTATGTCCCAATGAGCTATGCAATGGATTACCAAACGTAAAGTGATCGAGATTTGAGCGGAAGGGATTCGATAATGATTATAACTACGAAAAAAGCCAACAAATTACAACGGCTAAATGCAAATTAAAGGAAATTAAAAAGATAAAAATATTAAATAAACGCTATCACTATTTTTAAAATTGATGAACGTTTAAAACTTAAAACTTAAAACTTACGTTTAAATTAAATTACGTAAACGTACAAAATAAAAAGTGATATCTAAGAAATAAAAGTCCTAAAAATATGAAAATGACATTTTACAAACCTAATGATAAAAGAAAATATATAGAAAAATAAAATTATTTTTATAACTAATTATCTAATTATTATTAATTAAAAACTATTTTAACTATTTAATAATAGCCTAAAACACAAGAAATTAGGAAATAAAGCTAGAAAAATAAAATTTTGACTTAGAAAATCCAAAATAACAAAAAGAATTTTCAAAACTATTTTTATATTTTTCGATTATTTTTCTATTTTCTAGGAATTTTAAACTATTTAAAACTAATTAAATTACTTAAAAATACAAACTTAACTAAGAAAAATCTAGAAAAATATTTTTTTGTCTTTTTATATTTATCTTAACTTAAGAAAAATGAAAAATTATTTTTTTGAACCTTTTCTTAATTAATTGTATTTAAAGCTAATTAAAAAGTGCTAAAAATTGATTTAAAGGCAGAAAAATAGCAAACAAGCTTGGAAAAATCTGAAAATTTCAGGAAAACTCTAAAATAATATAAGGAAACTAGGAAAAATGGAAAAACAGGGTGTTGTGTGTGAGAAATTGCAACTGCTATTGGAAGTGCTTAGAAATAAGCACTTCAAATAAGCCAAACACCACAATAAGCTACCAACTTTTCACAGAAGCTCAAAATATGCTAAAGTAACTAAATGCAACCAAAAACAACAGGCTATATCCTCTGAATTACAAGATTGCTCAGATTTGATGTTTGAGCTATTGGCTAAAAACAGTTAAAGGGGTGCCTACTTTAAGCCCAAGAATAAGCAATCGAATAAGCTAGCAACTAAAAACCAAAACTTAGAACTTATACTAGACCTAGGTGAGACCTTGTAAACCAAGAATCAGACCTAGAGGAGCTCAAATGAGCTCTGCACAAGCTTGGTAAAACCTGCAAAATCCCTGTGCAGACTTAATGCCCTGCACAGGGGATTTAGTCCCATTTTGACAAGCTAGTTTAAAGCTTAAGAAAAATTTGTAAAAATATGAAAAAATGCTAATAAGAAACAAGACCAACTGAAGTTAATGATCCCACAATTTGACATCATCTGTCCCAAAATTGAGTTCATGAAAAATCATTTTAGATTGGCCAAACCGAGATTTTCAATGTTTGACTTTTGAACAAAAACCGAAATTGACTCAATTTAAGCAATCGATTATGAAGTGTTATGATCAAATAAAGCTAATGTAATCTATCTCTATGATATTTAAACACAAATCAAGACTTTGATAATCAAAATCACAATGATAAGATATTGAGACATATTAAGATACAAGTTTGACTTTGACAGGTTACATGCACAAAAGTAAGACAGCTATGGGTTTATTAGAACTAAGCAAACTTAAAACAACAAGAGTTAAACACAAAACAAGCCTCTAGGACAGATTTTACAGCAATCCCAAACACACCTTACATCAACTGTTGAGCAGTTAAAGTGAGATAACAACTGATTCAGTTGTTATAATTGATCAAACTAAGTCCTTATATCCTAAATAGAGCTTAATTAACAAATGAAAAACAACCTAGACTACAAGAACAGATTTTGCACATGAAACTGTTAAAATGACTTACAAATGGTCCAAAGCCACTATGGCTTGAATCCTGTGAACCCAAGAACCTCTAACCTATTTTATCCAACCAAATGTCTCTGAATTAACCCATTTCCATTCCTGAATCAACCCATTCCATTCCTGCATTATTTGTGCTCCATGTTGACTTTTGTTAACCATGTTTCAAAACAGCTTAAAACTTAACTTTAAGCTTACACAAAGCTATAATAAGCTTGCATAGACTTATATGAGCTTATAAATAAGCTGCTAGACACTGAACCATAAGAAATTGAAACTCACATTTGTAACAGTGGACAAGAAATATGAAATATGAACTAAACTTGGAATTGATATTTGAAATAAGTTGCAATACACTAAAGTACTTATAATTGATACAAATAAACTTGAAAATACAGCTGCAAACTATTTAAGACATGACAATCTAAAAGTCGACATACATTTAAGAAAAACTAAAACTAGCTACCCTCTCTTGTTGCTTCTTCTTCCTTTTTATACACCCAAACTCTTTCTCTCACCTCTCTCTTCAAATCCCACTAACAATTTCGGCCTTTGGATTAGTTGGGAACATCTTGGCCGTTTAAAAGGTTTTTGGCGCCAAAAGCTGTTTAACAGCTGGGGTTGAGTGAGAGGTTGGAGAATGCATTAAATGCATCCTTGGCTTTGAGTGTGAGGTGGAGGGGTAGGTTTAGGGGCATGATGATGGAGAGGGGGAGGTTGCGGAAGTGCGTGATGGTGGTGGGTAACCCGTGAGGGAGGGAAGAGGACAGTCAAAGGTTTGACTTGGTTTTAATAATAGGGAGGGTCAAAAGTGGGGGTCCAAAAGGCTAATTGGCAGGGGTCCAAAGGGATTAATGACAAGGGTCTAAAGGTGCTAAAGGGTTAATAATCACAAGGACTTAGTTTGCCATTTCTGAAAATACAAGGACTAGAACTGCCAATTCTGCAAAGATGTTTCAGGGGCTGAAATTGACAAGTGTTAATATTACAAGGACCAAAGTTGCCATTTTCAGATTTTCCAGGGACCATTTTTGCCAAATTTCAAAGTTGGAGGACCAAACTTGTAATTTTCTCAAACTTTTTATATTTTTCACCAAAGGACTAATTTTGACAAGTTATGATATTAAAAGGACCTTTGGTGATTTTTCTTTGAAATTTTGACTCGTGGACTATTTTTGATAATTTTAGAAACTTGGGGGACCGAAAGCGCCAATTATGCAAACTTTGCTCATTTTTCATCCGATTTTGAACATTTTGCATCCGAAACATATAAAATGCAATTTTGGAATATTTTCGTATTTTGATGCATATCTCGAGCATTTTTAAACGCTTTACACACTCATCAATCCCCACACTAAACTATTGCTAGTCCCTAAGAATCTTTTGAGAAAAACTTAATGGATTTGAATCTCTTTACCAAAAGCCATTACTTCGAGTAGCCAAATGTTTCAGTTCAAGTAAGAACCTTGGTACATCGATAACCAAATGATTTTGAGCAAATCATAAGTCAGAACGGATTTGATTTGTCTTTACCGTGCCGTTTGCTCGGACTAGCCAACTCTTAGATAAATTATCAATATTATCTTTGGTGAGTCGATTACCAATTATGGTTTTTCCATCGCCTTTACCACAAGCCATAACCTTGCGGGCTAGCCAACTCTTCACTTTTTAGGATATGGTGAGTTGAGAACCATACAATTTTGGGCAAATTGCAAGCCATATAAACGGATTTGAGAAATCTTTACCAAGAGCCGTTTGCTCTGGATTAGCTAATCCTTTAGTCTTACGTACATGGCGGATCGATAACCAATTGAGTAAGTGTAGAACACTTACTCCAAAAAAAAAAAAATTTTGGCCAAAAGCGGGAATTGGGTGGTATAATTATATAATAAAATTCGTGAGAATTCCCCCACACTTAGAGATGAATATTGCCCTCAATATTCAAAGTACCGCGGTTATGCCGAAACATAGAACGTAAAAGGGAAATACTACGGCCATTATTTGAAAGGATTTTTTTTTTTTTTTTTTTTTTTTTTTTGTGTATAACTTATATATATATAACATGTGGGCAACTCCCCACACTAGGGTGGTACACACGGTGAAACCCATGTTTAGCTATTGTTTTGATTACCGAGTCGCTAGCTTGACTCGACCCCGAATTAATTGGTTCATGGGGAAGCAAAGTGGAAGAAACAATCTCCATCGGACTTTCATTCAAGATGTTTGGATAAACATTGAAGTACTTGAAAGTTCCACACCGATGAGATATACATAGAACCGGCTCAAGAATGATAAATGAAAATGCCGGGATCAAAGATAATGTCTTCATTCCCGAAGGAGTGAAGAACAGGAGAAGTGACAGAATATATGAAGAAAAGAAAGAAAATCATGATAGAAATCATGACTAACTCTTCATCCTCAATAGGAGAATTCATAGTTTCATGAATCTCCTCAGTTAAGCTTGCTTGATCAAGACATATTATGGGAGTGTCTAGATCAAAGTAGAAATTATCATACTCCGGCGGAGATATGATATGAGTGAGTTCATCCGAGAACTCCATGAAGGTGAATGAATCATATTCAGAATTGATATGAGTGGGTTCACTAGTGAACTCCTCCAATGTACATGATTCATAATCGGGAGAGAATTATGAGAATGAAAAGTGGTACGCCACTAATCTTCTCTCCCATATTATCAAACAGAGGCTTTCATTTCCGGATTAGAATCATCGGAAAGAATGTCACTACCCTTAATGGGATAGGAGATGAAATTGGTTTCTCTTTGAAAGCCTCGATTTTAGAAATGAGAAGACCGACATTCAATAATGTTGCTCAAGAGCTTCATCTTTGATTTCATTGTCGAGAACTTCATCATTCTCTTCTTCTAAGCTAACAAGCTCGAAGGTAAATCTTCCACATAAGCGATGTCTCCACAAGATAACGAATCATCATCATCGAATCGGAGAACATCTCAACATGATCATTTTGGAAGACAAGAGGAGGAGGGATATCACACACATGATCAAGAATTCCTGTGACTCTCTTGGGATTGGGACAAGGTTCTCAACACTAGACTTTATGAATTCGTCCGATTCCTTTTCGTGAACAGTGTCAAGATGCTCGTCCCCCATAATAAGAGAGTGCGTGTGAATCTCGGGTGTGATAGCGCTTGTTTGAGATAGAATCTCAACTGCTGGGACATCAACCGACCGAGGAGTTGAGAAATATTATCTTTAAAAGGATAAAACTCTCCTCATCATCATCATATAAAGCTGCCTTGAGAAATTGGGAACGCCTTAGAGCCGCATGCTCTAGGACTAATAATTCTTCCCTAGATTGGCGGGCCTCTCGTTCTTGACAAGCAATTCTCCCATGGTCTTTTCACCACTCACTTGATTCTTAAAGTTACTAATCATATCATCAAGTGTTTTCATTGTGGTTTCAAAATCTCGAGATTTCATGAGACAATGCTCGGTGGAGTTTGAACCGTATGGTCTTGTGGAGGTTGGAAATTATCAAACATGTAAGAGTCATGATTGTTGCAAGGAAATGGGTTCCCTATTTGACAATCGAGTGAAATGGGACCTCCACAGATTCACAACAAGAAACTGCTGAGTGCAGACAGTGAATCATGTGGATTTTGGTCATAACCAAAGTTCTCGAGCATCATCGAAAACCGTTCATGACAAACGTGTTTCCGGATTGACACTCAAATCCTTGGTGAGGACCTCCACAAAATTCACAGCAGAAGTGTTGATTATATGAAGATAAGTCGGGTGTGGTGGGTAATTGAAAAATTTGAGGGTCGTTAAATGAGTTCGATTAGGATCATAATCAAATGAATTCCTCGAACCACAAAATAAACAACTCCGTTATGGATATCATTACCACATTGTACACAAGTACACCAACGACGGTGGTGAACCATAAAGAGGCTCACCACAACCGACACAAGGAATAAACGATTGCATTTGATAGTTATAAGAAGGAATCGGTTTATTCAAAGAATCAACAAAACCAACATGGTGATCCGAATGACTATCAAGTCTCGAAGAACATTCGAAAAATCGGGAGGTGGGACAAGTGGTGTGCTCGAGAGCTAGCAATTTCCACCACTTCCGTTATGGTCTCCGGTTCTTGAATGGGTTCATCGGGTTGTGGCGGATGGTCGGAAAAACTTGGAGAATCATCGAGAGAGTTATCAGATAATTCGCACCAATAACAATATTTGCTTGCACCCATCCTTCCACATCGCTTGCATAAACAATCCGGATTCTGGCAACAGAGTTGATCCTCTTCCATACGGCTTTTGCAGTGGAAACAACGAGGATAATCGATCGTTGCCATGAGAATTAAACATGTAGAGGGTTAAAGAAATAGAATTAAACGGTTTTGAGGTTAAAGAAGAGTAGAATCAAACGGTACGAGGGGGTAAGAGAAATAGAATCATACGGATAAGAGGAATGAGAAGAGTATTTTTGTATTTTTGGATAAGAAAATATAAACATATACAGAAGGATGGTATGAACAAAGAGTGAATATCCAAATTACTAATCTGCTAAACGTAAGATAATCAAAGACAGTCACCAAGTTCCGCGCCTGTGGGATTTGATGCGTCTTTGAATAATCCGCTAAATCACTCAAGCCTCGCCACTTGTGAATGGCGCACCGTAATCGACTTAAACCGCTAAGCACGAATGCAATGAAGATCCGGGAGTATAGTGTTTCCCGGTCGTTATGTCCCAGCGAGCTATGCAATGGATTACCAAACGTAAAGTGATCGAGAGATTTGAACGGAAAAGGGATTCGATAATGATTATAACTACAGAAAAAGCCAACAAATTACAACGGCTTAAATGCAAATTAAAGGAAATTAAAAAAGATAAAAAAATATTAAATAAACGCTATCACTATTTTTAAAATTGATGAACGTTTAAAACTTAAAACTTAAAACTTACGTTTAAATTAAATTACGTAAACGTACAAAATAAAAAGTGATATCTAAGAAATAAAAGTCCTAAAAATATGAAAATGACATTTTTACAAACCTAATGATAAAAGAAAATATATAGAAAAATAAAATTATTTTTATAACTAATTATCTAATTATTATTAATTAAAAACTATTTTAACTATTTAATAATAGCCTAAAACACAAGAAATTAGGAAATAAAGCTAGAAAAATAAAATTTTGACTTAGAAAAATCCAAAATAACAAAAAAGAATTTTCAAAACTATTTTTATATTTTTCTGATTATTTTTCTATTTTCTAGGAATTTTAAACTATTTAAAACTAATTAAATTACTTAAAAATACAAACTTAACTAAGAAAAATCTAGAAAAATATTTTTTTGTCTTTTTATATTTATCTTAACTTAAGAAAAATGAAAAATTATTTTTTTGAACCTTTCTTAATTAATTGTATTTAAAGCTAATTAAAAGTGCTAAAATTGATTTAAAGGCGTAAAATAGCAAACAAGCTTGGAAAAATCTGAAAATTTCAGGAAAACTCTAAAATAATATAAGGAAACTAGGAAAATGGAAAACAGGTGTTGTGTGTGAGAAATTGCAATCATATTGGAAGTGCTTAGAAATAAGACTTCAAATAAGCCAAACACCACAATAAGCTACCAACTTTTCACGTAAGCTCAAAATATGCTAAAGTAACTAAATGCAACCAAAAACAACAGGCTATATCCTCTGAATTACAAGATTGCTCGATTTGATGTTTGAGCTATTGGTAAAAAACAGCTAAAGGGCGCCTACTTTAAGCCCAAGAATAAGCAATCGAATAAGCTAGCAACTAAAACCAAAACTTAGAACTTATACTAGACCTAGGTGAGACCTTGTAAACCAAGAATCGACCTAGAGGAGCTCAAATGAGCTCGCACAAGCTTGGTAAAACCTGCAAAATCCCTGTGCAGACTTAATGCCCTGCACAGGGGATTTAGTCCCATTTTGACAAGCTAGTTTAAAGCTTAAGAAAAATTTGTAAAAATATGAAAAAATGCTAATAAGAAACAAGACCAACTGAAGTTAATGATCCCACAATTTGACATCATCTGTCCCAAAATTGAGTTCATGAAAAATCATTTTAGATTGGCCAAAACTGAGATTTTCAATGTTTTGACTTTTGAACAAAAACTGAAATTTGGACTCAATTTAAGCACTGATTATGAAGTGTTATGATCAAATAAAGCTAATGTAATCTATCTCTATGATATTTAAACACAAATCAAGACTTTGATAATCAAAATCACAACAGATAAGATATTGAGACATATTAAGATACAAGTTTGACTTTGACAGGTTACATGCACAAAAGTAAGACAGCTATGGGTTTATTAGAACTAAGCAAACTTAAAACAACAAGAGTTAAACACAAAACAAGCCTCTAGGACAGATTTTACAGCAATCCCAAACACACCTTACATCAACTGTTGAGCAGTTAAAGTGAGATAACAACTCGATTCGCTTGTTATAATTGATCAAACTAAGTCCTTATATCCTAAATAGAGCTTAATTAACAAATGAAAACAACCTAGACTACAAGAACAGATTTTGCACATGAAACTGTTAAAATGACTTACAAATGGTCCAAAGCCACTATGGCTTGAACTCGTGAACCCAAGAACCTCTAACCTATTTTATCCAACCAAATGTCTCTCGAATTAACCCATTTCCATTCCCGAATCAACCCATTCCATTCCTGCATTATTTGTGCTCCATGTTGACTTTTGTTAACCATGTTTCAAAACAACTTTAAAACTTAACTTTAAGCTTACACAAAGCTATAATAAGCTTGCATAGACTTATATGAGCTTATAAATAAGCTGCTAGACACTGAACCATAAGAAATTGAAACTCACATTTGTAACAGTGGACAAGAAATATGAAATATGAACTAAACTTGGAATTGATATTTGAAATAAGTTGCAATACACTAAAGTACTTATAATTGATACAAATAAACTTGAAAATACAGCTGCAAACTATTTAAGACATGACAATCTAAAAGTCGACATACATTTAAGAAAAACTAAAACTAGCTACCCTCTCTTGTTGCTTCTTCTTCCTTTTTATACACCCAAACTCTTTCTCTCACCTCTCTCTTCAAATCCTACTAACAATTTCGGCCTTTGGATTAGTTGGGAACATCTTGGCCGTTTAAAAGGTTTTTGGCGCCAAAAGCTGTTTAACAGCTGGGGTTGAGTGAGAGGTTGGAGAATGCATTAAATGCATCCTTGGCTTTGAGTGTGAGGTGGAGGGTAGGTTTAGGGGCATGATGATGGAGGAGGGGGGAGGTTGCAGGCAGGCATGTGATGATGGTGGGTAACCCGTGAGGGAGGGAAGAGGACAGTCAAAGGTGTTTGACTTGGTTTTAATAATAGGGAGGGTCAAAAGTGGGGGTCCAAAAGGCTAATTGGCGGGGTCCAAAGTGATTAATGACAAGGGTCTAAAGGTGCTAAAGGGTTAATAATCACAAGGACTTAGTTTGCCATTTCGAAAATACAAGGACTAGAACCGCTAATTCTGCAAAGATGTTTCAGGGCTGAAATTGACAAGTGTTAATATTACAAGGACCAAAGTTGCCATTTTCGGATTTTCCAGGACCATTTTTGCCAAATTTCAAAGTTGGAGGACCAAACTTGTAATTTTCTCAAACTTTTATATTTTTCACCAAAGGACTAATTTTGACAAGTTATGATATTAAAAGGACCTTTGGTGATTTTTCTTTTGAAATTTTGACTCGGGGACTATTTTTGATAATTTTAGAAACTTAGGGACCTGAATCGCCAATTATGCAAACTTTGCTCATTTTCATCCGATTTTGAACATTTTGCATCCGAAACATATAAATGCAATTTTGGAATATTTTCAAGATTTTGATGCATATCTCGAGCATTTTAAACGCTTTGCAGCTCAGATTAACCAAAAATGATGAGTATTTACACACTCATCGATCGCTTAACTCAAGTCCCAAAAGAAAGTTAAATCTCCCATTGAACTCATTTGAAATTCCTTCGCGCATCACCGCTCAAACTCCTTAACCATGGACCTGTTTGGTAGCCCCAAAGATAATATCATCAACATAGACTTGAACTAACATGATATCCTTCTTGTCTCTCTTGATAAACAAAGTCTTGTCTATAGCTCCCTCCCGTATCCATGTTGTAATAAAATGTAGAGAGCCTCTCATACCAAGCTCTAGGTGCCTGATGAAGGCCATAAAGAGCCTTAACCACCTTGTATACTTTGTTTGGGTGTTTAGGATCTTCAAAACCGGAGGTTGTTTCACATACACTCTTTCCGTAATAGTGCCATAGAAAGGCACTCTTGACATCCATTTGGTAAACACGAAACCCATGTATGAAGCAAAAGCAAGAAATATTCTAATAGCCTCAATCCTTGCAACAGGAGCAAATACTTCATCATAATCTACACCTTCTTCTTGTCTGTAGCCTTGAGCTACTAACCTTGCCTTGTTTTTGATAACATTGCCTCTTTCATCTCTTTTCACTCTGAAGTCCCATCTGGTTCCAATAACTCTCTTCCCATCTGGAAGATCACATAAAACCCAAACTTCTTGAAGTTTAAATTGAAGAAGTTCCTCCCGCATAGCTTCAACCCGCCTTTCTTTAGTCAAGGCTTGAGCAATGTTCTTGGGTTCCTCTTGAGAGATAAAACAAGTAAATAGGCGTTTGATGGTCCTTATGATTCACTGCTTTGTTTGTAGACAAAGCTAAGTAAAGCATTATGAGGTTTTGAGAAACTCTTAGATTTGTGTCTTGTCATAACACCGTAAGTAGATGGACCAATGATTTGATCGCTTGGATGATTCTTATGAACCGTAAGATTGAGACCTGGAACTCCATATGCATCATCCAAATTAGTATAATCAAGACCTTCATTAGAATCGAGAAAATACCTTCATCTTCAAGCTCATCATCGCTTTTCTCATCCGTGCACGGTAGGATCATCCAAATCATCTAAAGCATCATCAGTGCAAAGAAGATTTTGGTCGAAAATCTCGTCCAAAGCATCGTGAGAGTACCTCATGGTCTTGTTCTTCTTCTTGCCTCTTCATAAGCTCTCCTTTGTTCATCGATGTAAGAATGTGCTAATACATCTTGAAGAAGCATCTTATTAAGTTCCTCTTGAATAGATTGATCCTCACCGATAATGAGGATTGTGGTGCAACAAGATTTTGTTTTGGAGTATCGCATTTGCTTGGGAACATCAAGATTTTGTTTTGGACTTACATGATCTTCATCATGAACAACATCAGGTCTAATATGAACTCCATGAACAACATATTGTAAATCTTCTCCATTTTGCACAGGTTGATTTTCTTCTCTAATAGGTACATAATTCATTGAAGGAGTTAAAACTTCAAGATCAAACATCCAATCAGGACCTTTACCTTTTTCATTGTTTCGATCTTCTAAAAACTCAACATGAAGACAATCTTAAATCTTCTTAGTAACTCTGTTGTAGACTCTAAAGCCTTTACTGTTAGTGCAATAACCCAATAAATATCCTTCTTCAGACTTGCCATCAAACTTCCCCAGATTATCAATGGTGTTTAAAATAGTAAGAGGGCATCCAAAAGGCTTCATAAAACGAATGTTAGGTTTATTGCCCATCGCCAATTCATAGGGTGTCTTCATCTGTGGTTTGGTGACGAGACTCATATACATAACATGCAAGACTTACACCCGCCCAAAATTGAATAGGTAGATGGAATCGCTAGCATTGTCATTGCCGCTCAATCAAAGTCCTATTCTTCCTCTCTCGCAACACCATTTTGCTGTGGTGTTCTAGCAATACTAAACTCCCTCTTTATGCCTTTATTTGCACAAAAGTCATCCATAAGCTTGTTCTTGAACTCGGTGCCATTATCACATCTAATACCTCTAACCTTGAGTCTCAATTGATTTTCAAGAGCTATTATGAGAGTCTCGAATAGCATTAAAAGTATCATCCTTAAAACCCAAAAGAAAACCCAACTCGAATCTCCGCAATCATCTCAGAATAACCAAACAAGATTTTTCTTATTTAGGCTTGCCACAAAGATAGGTCCAAATAAATCCATATGTAACAGCTCCAATGGTTCTCTAATTGTTCTTTCCTCAAGCTTCTTGCAGGAAGCTTTGTGTTGTTTACCCTTCTTGCATGCCAAGCATGATTGATCATTCTTGTAAGTCTTTGAAGGTAAACCTCTAACTAGATTGCCTTTGACCAGTTTGTTGATATTCTTGAAATTAACATGGCCCAATCTTCTATGCCATTGATGTGCCTCTTCAGATGTTGCTTTAGCCACCAAACATGTGGCTCTTCCATAAGAATGTAGACTCTTCATGTCTAAGCTATACACATCATTAGTCCTTGGTACTCTAAGTACTACCATGTCATCATTAACGTGTTTAAAATCCGAGGAAAGGATGAGACATTCTGTGTCGATGAATAACACAAGATGCTTTTATCACAAATTTGAGAGACCGAGAGCAAGTTGAATTTAAGCTCCTTCACATATCTAACATTCTCAAAGTCGATAAGCCCCGCTTTGATAGTTCCTTTTCCAAGAATCTTTCCTCCATTGGGATCATTCCCAAATGCAACTCTTCCTCCACTAATAATTCTAAAATCGCATGAATCTCTTTGTCTCCTGTCATACTTCCGAGCAACCACCGCCTACAATCGATGATCTTTAAGCTCCTCTTCCGGGTTGCCACGCACACAAAGAAAAGAGTTAGTGATTTTTAGGAACCCAAGCCATTCTTGACTTGTGTTCCCTTTGTGGAGTTACAAACTCAAATTCTTTGAGTATGTAATTCCACTATCTTTCAAATGATGATCCAAAATTATCTTTTGATCTTTAGCATGGATTTTCAAAACTTTCGGTTTTTCAACATAAATATCTTTTACATGATTATTAGCTTTTCATGTGTCACAAAACATCGATTCACTTTTTGTTGAAAGTCATGTGTGTCCCTTAGCAAGACCTTCCTCTTAACCCATTCGGTTTAACCCGTGGTTCTGTGATCTAGATCCCTATGTGAATTGTAATACCTTCTAGGTTGATAGTGAGATCTCCTAGGATTCCTATTCCAAGTAGTGTGATCGATTACTTTGTTTCTGAGCGATTTTGGAAAGTCTTGAGATACCTTGAAGGTTTTGAAAAGGTCTTCTCGATGTGGGTATCTGTGATCCGTGTGAAGTTTCGTGATTAATCTTATTTGAATTATTCCAAACCGGTTTGTGCTCTAGGTTTGTGGTTGATGATCTGTTCTTTGGAAATTTGCTAAGGTATTCGAGTGTCGATCACAATCTTTGATTAAGTGATTAGGACTATAACACACAAAACATGCTTTTGACCCATATGTCCAAAGTGATTTCTTCTATGTCTATGCCCAAAATTATTTTGCCTTCTTGGTGAATGATTGAACTGTTTTGACCAAAATTATCCCAAAAAGGTTTAGTAGTACTGTTTTGAAAAGTCTTTGCGTAAGGTATCGCCAGGAGCGATACTTTGATTTGAAGGTACCGCTTGATTTTGAAAATTATTTTCAACACTTCTTTGGGTTTTTCGATCTAGATTGAGCAACAAGTTTCTTCCTAAACTCTAGACTGTCTACTCCAAATCGAGAAACATCAGGCCTTATGGGTTGATGACTAATGGGATGTGGACAACATTATATCCTTTGTCTTTCTTATACTCGGGAGGTGGTTCACTTATTGAGCCCTCATTACTAGATGTATCTACATAGTTAATGAGTTCATCATCACTAGTGGTTATGTCCTCAAAATCACCTACATCCCGATCACTAGGTTGTGTTTCTTCTATGTTATCAAAGTTCATACCAAAACCTAATCCAGTTCTAATGTATGCTCTTCTTTGTTTTTCAACATAAGTAACATGGGACAAACCAGATTCATTCCAGCAAAGAAACTTTTCTAACAGATCATCTCTCTCTTAGTTAATTTCTCAATTTCAAAGAATTTTATAGTTTAGTTTCCATTCACTAAGTTTTAACTGGTAATCCTGTTGTTCATACTTTTCAGCCCAAGCCATTTCATTATTTTCATGTGTTATAATTTTAGCTTCCATAGACTCTACAGTAATTTGATAACCTGCTACCTCAGATCTAGCCTTAACACAATTATCTCTTTCAATCACATAACTGTTAAGTAATTTTAGATAAAAATCATAACAGTTGGAACAAACCTCAGAGATAGGAGACTGAGTTGGTGAAGTAGCCACCATTGCAAGAAGAACATGATCATCTTCACTTTCTTTGCTCCAATCAAATCCTCCAAAGCCATCATCGATTCCAAAGCAAGATGTTCGTGTTCTTCATCAAAAGCAAGGCTCCACCAATGCTTCCACCGTGTCTTCAATCGCATCTTCCATCGCTACCATACAAGAAGTCATCGGTTCATCATCAAACTCTTCACTCCACCAACTTCGATAACTTCTCTTGAGCAACCAAAGCCTTTGTTTCAAGAATGGAATTTCTTTGAGCTCAAGTTTTGGCTTCTCGATGTTCTGCTTGCTTGATACTTAGCAAACCCGCACTCCTGCAAAGTGACCATCTTTTGACAATTGAAGCATTCAATTTAGGATTTGTCAAAAGTTATTCCTTGTTTTGGTTTGAAATCAATACTTTTGCTGTCTTCTTCATGTACTTTTGATCCTTGCGGTGATCATAGCAACTTGCCACCGATATCAATTTCTTCAAGTGCATCTTCTTCAACTGTGCTAGATCTTCTTTATAAGTGACTTGTAAACCGGCTTGTTGTGCAAAGAAAGAACACACAACTTCATCCGAGTGCAAAGTGGTAGATGGTGGGGCTCACGAACATATGAAGGGGTTGTAAACAAAGATTTTGAGAACAAGATTTGAGGAGAAGCGATTACTTTTGATGTAAGTACTCCCTTCTTTTCGGATGATAGAAAAGCTATACTATGAGACTTAGAATTTGTTTGACCACTCATCTCATGCTCATACACCTTCGATTGATGATAGAGATCATCAAAGTCCATGACATCCAAACCTTGTTGTCCTCGATCATTGTAGCAATCACATGCCATGTAGATGGCAAACTCCTTAGAAACTTCAAATTAGCATCCTCAATCGACACTTCGCCTTTGTATAACTCCAACATGTTGAGGAGATTTTGAAACCTATCATATGCAGACATCAAGACTCTCTTTCACCCACTGTGAAAGTTTCAAACTATTGTTTCAGAAATTTTCATGCATCTTCTTAGAGGCTTCATTCCTCCAAATATGGTCTTGAGAGCGCCCAGAGTCGCTTAGCATCTTTAGCATCATGAAATTTGAGAAGATGACCATCCGGAATGGCAAATAAGAGAATGTTTAGTGCCTTTTCTTGATTCCTTAGGGTTGTCACCGGTAAGACCGCTTTTGGTGCAATTGGTTGTCTAGGAATATTAATAGGTTCTGAACTACTTCATTGCCATTCACAATTACATTCCATAGTGCATGGTCCAGAATGGCAATATAACGCCTCATCTTCATGCACCGTAGATCATATTCTCCTTCTTGATTATTGGAATTCGAGTGAGGTGATTGAGGGTGGTGGAACGACTTCATCGACATCTTGAATATAGTTGAAGTAGGGTTTCTTCCTAGTCGAGTTTCCACACAAGCTCGATACCACTTGTTGGATCGATATACTTTAATCAAACTAACTTTAACTAGCTTGTTAAGGTTTAATAACCTCGGATAAATCCTAAATTATTAACAAAGAAACACCGAGCAATCTTTATCAAGTACGCATAATTTACTTAACAAAGCTAAGAAGAATAACTTTTATTATAAACTCTAAATCGCTTATTATGCGATACTCTAAACAACTCTAAGATTATCGAACTTCTCTCTAAAACACTAAATAACTTGTGAATTCGTAAACTCTAAAACTCATAGACTCGTACATCTCTAAGGCCAATCTAGGAGTCCTTTTATAGGCTTAAGGATATCCTAGTCGGTTTACAATTTGTATTCTTGTACGAAAAGTAATCTAAACACGTAATACAATACTTTCCATAAACGAATATAACAGCTCCTTGTTCTTGCAAGATTTTGACTTCATAATGCGAGATTTTGACTTTGTCTTTAGCGAGACTTTGACTCTTTGACGTTTTCCAAGATTTGCAACTTACAAGATTTCATATCTTCATGCTTTCATATCTTCAAGACTTTCATATCCCAACAACACAAAGCTTCTAGGAGGATTACACGTCAAATCTTCAATGGCGAGAACTATCCAAGAGACGAGAGGGATGAAGTAGACGGAGTAAAGCTCTTAGAGTCGCTTTATGGACGCCATTCTAGAGGTATAGATATAACCACATTTGCTTTCCTTTTATTCCGATGATATATATATGTTTTTCCTAAAAATCTATCGCCATCTTGTCAGCAGCGGTCTTCATTGGGTCTCGCTTCTTGCTGCTCGCAACAATTTTCCGCATAAATGTTGTTTTCATTTCTCTTCAACCTGCCTTCAAGAGTGTTGGAGTACCTTCGGATATTGCCAATATGTCTGTTGGAGTAGTTAACTTATCAGGTTATATATCACCAAGATATACCACGCTCATCATAGTAGAGGCCATTGTGTATATTTTATTGATATTTATCTTATTATTCCTTCACAAGCTCAATAGTTGCAATGATTTTGATGGATAAACTGGGAAGGAAGGCTCTTCTTCTTGGAAGTTTTATGGGCATGGAATATAAACCATGCTAAATTCTCTAACTACTCTTCCATCAATTACATGTAAGATCATATGGTCTTAGCTTTGTAGTAGTTTTTTTTTTTTTTTTTTTTTTTTTTTTTTATATATATATATAATTTTTTATAATTTATGGGTTGATTCAGGCAATGTCAATGGGCATGCAAGCAGTTGCGGGGAGTAGCTTAGTATCAGGGTCTCCGGTAGTGTACCTCTCTGTTGGTGGCGTGATTTTGTGAGTATACATCCACTTTATAACCGTAAAACATAAAGTCAAAATAATATCAGGATGATAAGCTAATGGTTCTTCAGTAGCAAAACTCCATTTTTGTCAGCTGATTGTAGTCATCGACTAAAATGCTTAAGAACAAAAAGGGAACATGTCATAAAATAGAATCTTTCTTATGATGACTTGCTATTTCAACCTCCTATTTATGATGTGCTTATCAAATGCAGGTGTGTGTTGTCATTTGCCATGGGTGTGGGGCCGGTACCTGGTATTCTATTGTCAGAAATATTGATACGGATTCGTATAAGCGGGTAAACCTAGGCTAAACCTAGCGGCGCGGTTTGATGGCCAACCACCTAAACTCGCGACGGTGTGAGTCCGGCCAACCGGAATCTCAATATCTTCTTGATAAAACAAGAACAAAGAAACCTTTTCTGTTTTTATTAATCGACCTTTTCTTCAAGAGAATTACAAGCCGTATTTATAATTGCTCCTTCCTAAAGGATAGGCATGAAACTTCATAAACAAGAAACGTAATTATACTCTAATCTTTTCCTTATTTAACGAACTAATAAACAGGTAAATAAAAGATAAAACATTGGAAAAGGACTAGAGCCTTCCAGCTGACCAAGCTCACTTCTTAGCCACTTTCGAGTGGGTCTTGTACAAGGTCCACGAGATCTTCCTCATCTGGCCCAACTCCCGAGCCCATATCCGTATCATCCTCCCCCTCTAAAAGAGGACTCGTCCGCGAGTCAGCATCAGCAGGAACATACGGGGAGAGGTCAGCAACGTTGAATGTAGCAGAAACCTTGTAATGACCAGGAAGATCAATTTTATAAGCATTGTCATTAATGCGTTTTAACACCCGAAAAGGACCGTCGGCCCGAGGTTGTAACTTCCCAAAACATCCCTGAGGAAAACGTTCCCTCCTTAAATGAATCCAAACCAAATCCCCTTCCTTGAAAACAACCTTGCGCCGATGTTTGTTGACCCGTGTTTGATACTGTAAATTGTGACGAGTGATTTGGTCACGAACTTGCTCATGAAGTTGCTGTATTTGTTTAGCCTGGGCATCACCGTCAGTGCTAAAATGCTCTTGTTCGGGAATGGGAGCTAAATCAATAGGAGAAAAAGGATTCCGACCATACACAACAAAAACGGGTCAAGTCCAAGGCGCTTATGATTCGAACGGTTATACGCAAATTTGGCTTGTGGAAGTACTAGATCCCATTTCTTTGGAGCATCCCCAACAAGACTAAGTAAAAGATTTCCAAGGCTACGGTTGGTTACTTCAGTTTGGCCATCCGTCTGTGGGTGGTGCGATGAACTGAATTGTAACTTGCCACCCAACTGCTTCCAAAGTGTGCGCCAAAAGTGGCTGATAAACTTAACATCCCGATCCGACGTAATCGTTTTTGGAACCCCATGAAGACGTACGATTTCAGACAGGTATAAACGAGCCACTTGGGATGCGTCATATGTTTTGTTGCAAGGAAGAAAATGAGCCATTTTGGAGAACCGATCTACCACGACCATTATGGAGTCCTTTTTCCGTTGGGTCAGTGGCAATCCCAAAACAAAATCGATGCTAACGTCCTCCCATGGCCTAGAGGGAACGAGTAAAGGAGTGTACAAACCTTGGTTGGTATGATGCATCTTCGCAACTCGACAAACATGACAGCGCTCGATCACCTTAGCAACGTCCCGGGCAAGCTTTGGCCAATAAAAACGATCGGCCACTAGATGGAGGGTTTTATTCCTTCCGAAATGGCCTGACAGTGCCCCTTGATGACATTCAAGAATAATCGCTTCACGGTAGGAAGAGAGGGGTACACACAGACGACTCCCCTTGTATAGCAAGTCGTGTTTCCGATGATAATCCCGAAAAACTTTGTTCTCGGATTCAGTCCAAATAGCACATAAATCCGGGTCATCTTGATAAAGGTTGGTAAATGATTTAAACCCGGTGACCTCAAATGCAACTGATGTGGTGAGAGCGGGTCGGCGACTCAATGCGTCGGCAACAGAATTTGCCGTCCTGGCTTTGTGACGGATCACAAAAGTAAAATCTTGTAGAGTCTCAACCCATTTGGCATGGCGGGGGTTCAATTTAGTTTGTCCTTGTATAAATTTCAATGCCTGATGATCTGAATACAAAACAAACTCTCTTGGTAACAAGTAATGCCTCCAATATTCTAAGCTTCTGATGATGGCGTAGAATTCTTTATCATACGTACTATACCTTTGTCTTGCATCATTGAGTTTTTCACTAAAGAAAGCAATTGGACGGTGTTGCTGACTCAAAACACCGCCTACGCCCGTGCCCGAGGCATCACATTCAACTTGGAAAACTTGCTCAAAGTCGGGTAGAGCTAAGACGGGAGCCGTTGTGACTTTGGTTTTAAGTGTATCAAATGCCTTTTGTGCCTCCGGTGTCCATGAAAACTTACTACCTTTTAAACAATCGGTGAGGGGACCCACAATCGTGCTAAAATTCTTGATAAATCGCCGATAAAAGGAGGCGAGGCCATGAAAGCTTCGGACATCATGTAACGATTTTGGGGTGGGCCAAGTGGTGATCGCTGTAATTTTTGTATCATCCATTTGAATGCCGTTTCCCGAAATCTGAAAACCCAAGAAAATGATTTCTTTTGCTAAGAATGTGCACTTATCGTAATTAGCATATAACTTTGTTCTCGAGAACCGAGAAAATATCCCAAGATGTCAAGATGTCGGCCCACGTTATCACTAAACCCCAAGATGTCATCAAAGTAAACCACCATACATTTGCCAATGAGGTGTCGAAAAATGTGGTTCATGAGCCGCATGAATGTGCTCGGCGCATTTGATAAACCGAACGGCATGACCATCCACTCATATAACCTATCTCGTGTTTTGAATGCGGTTTTCCACTCGTCCCCAGGTCGCACACGGATCTGGTGATATCCACTGCGCAAGTCTATTTTTGAAAAAATGTGCGCACCGTGTAAATGATCCAATAAGTCGTCAAAATGTGGAATGGGAAAAGGATACTTGATGGTAATTTTGTTGACGGCTCGGCTATCGATACACATGCGAAACGTCCCGTTTGGTTTTGGAACTAAGAGTGCGGGTACTGCACATGGACTCATACTTTCGCGGATTAAGCCTTTGTCTAAAAGTTCTTTCACTTGTCGGTGTAATTCTTCAAAATCTTTCGGATTCATCCGATAGGCTGCTTTATTCGGAATGCTAGACCCCGGTAAAAAATCAATGCAATGTTGGATGTCTCTCATGATCGGTAATCCTGCGAGAATTTCTGTAGGAAAGATATCAGAAAAATCACGAAGAAGGGGTTGTACCTCTGTTGGAATTGAGGACCCAATGGGATTCGCTTCTGTAATAAGGAGGCCGAAAAACATGTGTGGGGGTTTCGTCTTGGCCAAATCATTAAAAACAGCCCGGCTGACAATCATTGTTTCTGCTCCCTGATCCCGTGGTGTAGATGGTGCTAACGTGATGTTGAGCCCATCTTTCTTGAAAGTGTACGTGTTGCGAAACCCATCATGTTTAACCCGCCGATCGTACAGCCATGGACGTCCCAATAGCAGATGACACACATCCATAGGTATAACTTCACACCAAATGTCATCTGAATATTTGTTCCCAATAGTGAAAGACACAAGGCACCGGTGAGTAACTTTAATAAGGTTACCCTTTTTTAGCCATGTCAATTGATAAGGATCTGGATGGTCTTGAATTGGCAAGTGGAGTTTGTCAACCATGGAGGTAGCTACAATGTTTTCACAACTCCTCCATCGATGACGACATTACAAACTTTTCCTTCGATGTGCATTTAGTGCGAAATATATTGTTTCTTAACCACTTCGTGTCATCCCGGGTTCCGTGAGAATCATTGTCAATGCCCGCTGTAGGATGAGGATTCACCTTGGTCCGGGTAAATGATGGTTGTTTCTTCTCCTGTTCGCCGTCTTCACACTCGGTATAAACGGTCATGAATCTTGACCAATGCAACAACTTGTTTGTTTGGGCAAACCCGCCGGATGTCCAAAACATCGACATTTAAAACACCGTAACGGGCCTGCAGAGTTGTTTGTAGGTCCAACAGTGGTCGGTGGTGGGTCGGGCTTGGGTTGGGTGGGTCGGCCTGTTGCATTGGATTGAATAGTGGGTCGGTTTGGCTGGAATTTGGTCACCGGTTTTTGTTTGGCATTGAGTTGTTTTTCAACTTTCAAAGATAATTTGCACACTTCTGGAAAGGACCAAAATTGTTGTAATGAAACAATGTCGGCTATTTCAGGTTTGAGTGTATTCAGAAAACGTGCAATGATTTGTTCGTTGTCTTCTTCAGCACCACAACGCATACGCATTCGGTCAAACTCTTGAATCAATTCTTCCACCGATAAATTACCTTGTTTGAGGTTTTGATATTCAATATATGAATCCTGCTTGTACGTGAGGGGAAGGAACTTTTCTTTCAACAATCTTTTCATCTTGTCCCATGTTTCAACAGGATGTTTGCCCTGAGCAAACCGTTTAGCTTGGACGTGCTCCCACCAAAGAGAGGCGGTTTTCTTTAGCTTAATGGCAACAAACTTAACCTTCAAGTTATCGGGTATATTCCGGACGTCAAAAATTCGTTCGATCGTTTGTAACCAATCTAAAAATTCGTCCGGCTGCAATTTGCCTTCAAATTCTGGCAAATCTGTTCGTAGTCCCAATGCTCTGATTGGATCATGAGCAGGGGAAGGACGGCGATATCGAGGAGGTGAAGGGGGGGTTCGGCGGTGTCGCCGGTGGTGAGGTGGTGTCGGAGGTGTATCTTCATTGTGAAATTTTTTTTCGAATTCTTCTCCCCCTGACTCATTCACGATTGATTCGGATGAGGAATTTTCAAATTGTCGTTCGTAGCGATTGAACGGGTTGATTTCTAACTCACGAATCCGTTGCCGAAGTCGTTCGATTTCAATGTCACGTGGATCTCTGTCATCTCTTCTGTCGTCTTCGGTATCGAATCTACGGCCTTGCCTTTCATGATCCCTTCGTCGTGACATCCTGAGAACCTGAGCTGCTGATACCACTTGATACGGATTCGTATAAGCGGGTAAACCTAGGCTAAACCTAGCGGCGCGGTTTGATGGCCAACCACCTAAACTCGCGACGGTGTGAGTCCGGCCAACCGGAATCTCAATATCTTCTTGATAAAACAAGAACAAAGAAACCTTTTCTGTTTTTATTAATCGACCTTTTCTTCAAGAGAATTACAAGCCGTATTTATAATTGCTCCTTCCTAAAGGATAGGCATGAAACTTCATAAACAAGAAACGTAATTATACTCTAATCTTTTCCTTATTTAACGAACTAATAAACATGTAAATAAAAGATAAAACATTGGAAAAGGACTAGAGCCTTCCAGCGGACCAAGCTCACTTCTTAGCCACTTTCGAGTGGTTCTTGTACAAGGTCCACGAGATCTTCCTCATCTGGCCCAACTCCCGAGCCCATATCCGTATCAAATATTCCCAGGCCAAATTAGAGCAAAGGCTATGGTTATCTGCATGGCTGTACATTGGGTAAACCCATACTTCTTTACATCAAAATTTGGTTCAACTTAACCTCTTACCGTTTTTTAAACTGTAATATTTACTTATGACACTTTATACAGGTTATAAATTTCTTTATTGGTTTGATGTTTTTGCGGATGCTGGAGCAAGTTGGGCCACTGATACTATACACAGTTTTCGCAAGCTTTTGCTTGGTGGGATTTTTATTTGTCAAGAAGAATGTTGTGGAAACAAAATGAAAAACATTGCAACAATTTGAAATGGCACTTCTTCCGGCTAGCGCCGTTTTGATGTTGTCGAATGAACTGACCCACGAGTATAATATTGAGCAGGTATGAAGTTACTACACGTTACACAACAACCCTGATCTTACAAGCGGTATCAATGGTGAGTCAACTTTGTTTTAATAAATATATGGGCTTCATCTTTATGCTCATGTAAAATTATGATTGTGTATCAACGAATATATTTGTATACATGCAAACGACCAGTGGGAAGACATTCATAATGACCAGAATCACAGAATATACTTTAGCAGATATATATGACAATGTACTAAAGGTAATCACATGATCTTACACTTTTTCCTTATTTATATTTTCTCATGTAACTCATACATGGTTGGTTACATTAGCCTTTTAGATGACCAAAGTTGAGATTCAGTTTTGTTCTGTAGTTTAGTGTGCTTTTTGGTTAATTTTTCTTATCTTTGACTGTCAATAAATTATGACAGTGGAAAACGATTGTTGACAACCTCACATAGGAAAGCGTTAGCGACTGAGATCATATGACGTAGCTCTTTTATATCTTTCAAGGTTAGATTACATTCGACTATTTTATTGTTTAACTACAGAATTTCATATAGATCCTAATTAGTAACTCACAATTGCAGGTTGGTGACAACTGGAGAGAAATCACTTGAAGAAACAACATGTAGATCACTTCAAATCATATATCTGAAGGTTTAGGACTTCGTCCCGAAAAAGCCAAGGATGATGGCAAAAAGTCAGTTAGTGCCACTCTTGATTGTGCCAACAATGCCAAACACAATATGACAGGTTAGCAAAATATTTCATCTGTGTCTATAAAATGTTGATAATGGGCAGTACCGACTAGGAATAAACAGTTGACTATGCATAGAATTTTGTTTCATGATATACGTCATGATTTTTGTTGTATTTGTAGGAACATGAGTATCGTATGGAATTCAGTTTTTAATTATTTAGTTACTATTTTCATTTAGTTGAACAAAATTTTAATTCAGTTCGATTTACTCAAATTTAGATGCGAAAAAAGCCGCTGCAACGCGGCGGGCGTTAACACCTTGTATATATAAAGAGCAGTTTCGGCGGTAATTTAAAAAGGTTTGCTCCCCTTTTTTTATTGTCGCCATAATACTTTAATGTGGCCACTTCATGCAGAACAAGTCAGCTTCCCAACCAACTGGGATTTTAGCCAAAAAGGATCATATGTATGACCAAGAAGGAATCATAGGTTCTTCACAAGATGATGCAAATGTAGAAGATCCTGAAGAGGTTGAAATGAAAATGGAGGCCCTAAAAGCAGCCCAAGATGCGTTCTCTAAGCAGTAGAAGATTACAAGCGCATTTGATGACGAATATATAAGGTTGCATCAAGCTTCAGGAGTTGAGGCTGAAGAACAAGCTTCAGTTGTTGGATCTAGCAACATAGATTTTTTGAACATGTTCGTTATTTCTTTGTCAGTTAGCTCTTCCTTTCTGTCCTCCTTACATGAGTTTATCAACTTATATGCATACCAAAATTTTCAGCTCAACTATGCATGTAGCATCCTCAGTAGATACACAAAAAATATTAAAGGGTTCTCTGAAAGAGTATCGTAAAAGGTCTACAATGGTGGTGAATTGTTATGAGAAGGTAATTAAGTGGTCCCTACTCCCAATAGGATGTTGTTCAATTCCTCTCTCTTTCTTGCTTTCCCGTTGTCTTCTTGAACTTGTCTCTCATTGTCCGAAGGGCCTAAATGGTATACTTGTCGACGAGATAGGTCTTGGGAAAACTATCCAAGCAATGGTATTCTTGGCTCATTTGGTCAAGTAAGTGGTTTAGAATTTAGACTATCGCTCTTTGGGTGTCATCTCATCTTCCATCCTCTAATCTTCCATCTTTTTGAGCTCTACTTTACTCTCTCTCTCTCCTCCTATGTAGTTGTAATAACATTCATTATGCATTGCGGAAGAAAAATATATGGGGGCCATTTTTGGTTGTTGCACCTACTTCTGTATTGAACAACTGTGTAGAAAACTAGAAGAGAGGGGGGGGGGGTTGAATAGTTTTACCGATTAAAACTTTATTTTCAACTATTTAGATCAACTTATGTAAATCTATTTAATGTGTATGTTGGATGTTGATAGATAAGTATATAAATAAGTAATGCAAAAGGAAAGAGTAAGAAACACAAAACCACGACACGAGTGTTTATAGTGGTTCAGCTACAAGGACATCTTCCTTACCCTACTCCACTCCCCGAGTCACCTACTCGAGAGTTCGTAAGCACTACACAACACAAGCTCCTTGTGGCGTAGAAGCCTTCACAATGTCGCATACTCTTTATCCGGTACAAGGCTAGACATCGGGTTCTTCCACGAGGTAGAACCAAACCTATCACAATGTCGCCTATACTTTATCCGGTACAAGGCTAGATACCGAGTTCCATTACAAAGGAGGAACTACTACCCAACACTACACAACACCTATCCCAAAGGAGACACACTCCTTATTACAACCTCATCAAGGATATCAATATCCTTTAACCCAAACTAACTATCTTGTACATCGATGCACCACATTGATTGTACACCCTTGGCACCTTTCACTAATGCCTTCGACATGACCCTTTGGCACCTTTCACTAATGCCTTTGACACGACCCTTCGGCACCCTTCACTAATGCCTTTGATACGACCCTTCAACACCTTTCACTAATGCCTTTGACACGAACCTTTGGCACCTTTCACTAATGCCTTTGACATGGACCTTTGGCACCTTTTACTAATGCCTTCATCACAACACTTCTAGGAAGGAGAAAAAACTATCAACAAGATCACTTCAGTAGTCTTGATGATGACAAAGCTTGGCAACTCATGGACTTGAGCTAGCTCAAACTTCAAGAGGTGGTGATCTCGCCTTTAAGAGGAACCTAGAGAATCACACAAACACAAAACTACATAGAGAGATCCTTTGGATCTGAGGTTATAGAGTTTACAATACTAAGAGAGAGTATGTGTAAAAAAGGTGAGTTACAATGAAGAAATGGCTCATTATTTATAGGCAAAAACCTCTACTGTTCCCCGGATCCCACGGATCTCTTACTTGAGAGATCCGTCCAGTGTAATCCTAGGGATCCGTGGACGCTCCTCCATATTTGGGTTGTGGGTCATGGATCATGGATCATGCGTTATGAACTTTGGGTCATTGGTACCCAAATAGATACAATGTATCTAGACATTGGATCATGGGTCATGGGTCATGGACCATGGATAATACCCAACATGACTTCGTGCATGATGTCATGCAACGGGTCATGGGTTATAGATCAAGCTCCATGGGTATGGGTCATGGACTTTAGGTTTTACACAACTACATTCAATGTATCTAGTCAATGGGTTAAGAACTTAGATTTCTACCCATTATATTTCCTATTACAATATATACAAATGTAAATATATATATATATATATATATATATATATATATATATATATATATATATATATATATATATATATATATATATATATATATATACCCATTTCCATATTATGTAAACACTAGTTGTCATACATATGCATTTCTATAAAATGTAAACACTATTACTTGTTTAGTGTTTTATATGAAAATGTAAGTGTGTTAGTTAACTATTGGCTCAAACCATTTACGTATTTTATTTGTTTCGTTAAAATGATTTTACGTTTGTTATCGACAAAACAATAGAAGATCGTAAAATATAAATAAACATTTTTACGGTTTATTTTTATTAACAACCTCTCCCTTTTTGTTGATGACAAAACATAAGATTATTTTAAGAAAAAACTAAAATTTGTAAAAGTTTGAATTGGAGTTTTTACTCTCTTTTCCCCTTTTTGTCAAAACAAAAAGAGCGTCGAAAAGAACCTAACACATTGTTTTTAAGAAAAACGTGAAAAAAGCAATAATAGGAAAAAGGTAGAGAGTAAGAGAAGAGAAGAATTCTCGTTTTAGCTCCCCCTTGACGGATGCTTCCCTTTGTTGAGGGCGTCAAGTAATTAGGAGGACTAAGCGAGTGTTTTGCAATTATGTTTTCAAATGGTTTCATCTTTTTGAAGAACATGCTCCCTCTTGACGAGTGCTCCTTTGTGAGGAGGACGCCAAGTAGTATTGCAAGCGTTTTTGCAATATTTTGCTTTGACAAGAAGCTCCCCCTAGCTAAGGGTGTCAAAGTCTTCATGTGTATATTGAAAATCTACAAAACAAAGGTTAAAGAGCAAGTATATGATGTATAATTTCCTGCAAATGAGACTCAAATTAGTAATAAGAAGGTCTTCTGTTGCACGGATCCCACGGTTCCTCCTTGAAAGGGATCCGTGTAGGCAAAAGTCAGGGATCCGTATGCATGCATACTTTTGACAGCAATGTAGATGTAAAATGTGGTGTTAATATCAGCAAGAGTTATGTATTAAGGTACCAAACATATTCTCAAGACCATATGGCATATAACATGTAATTTCATTCAATAAAAACATGAGAAATGATATACATATCTCTAAAACTAAGAGAATGAACCAGACATGAAGCAAGATTCCTAATCAATCTAAGTTAAGCTTAAGACTAGAATACCACTTGAATCCTTAAGCTCAAGAATGTTTAGGTCTGTTGACCTCATCGAAACATTCGAGGAGGTGATAACACATGAAACGTAGCTCGTCACGTAGTTCATGTACTAAGCCTTCAACATGTTGACAATGATAACAATCTTTGTCATGGCTTGGAAGTGGCGGTGGTAGAAATGGAGTGGTTTGAGGTTGAAGGTTGAATGAGAAAGGTTGAAGATCCACAAAGAGGGAGAGATTTGTGGAGGGACATTTGGAGGAGGTTCAACCAAGGATGCTTGTGGTGGTAGAGAGGTTTCTACTTCCATGTGATCCGGTTGTTGGTTCCTCATAATCCAAAATGGACTATTTGAGGGTGATGGAGAAAAGGATACCGGTGCTAGTGTTGTTTCAACACCATGATTTGTTGTCGCGCTATTCTCTCAATTGAGGAGAATGTTGGCAATGGTGGAGGATGAGATGGCCTAGAAGGCAAGTCCTCTAAGTTTTAGAGGTGTGAAGATGAGAGTGGAGTGGTGAAGGATATGGCTCTAGGTACTAGAGGTGATGGTTTAGTGGAAATAGGGGTGTTTGGTTTAGGAGATATAATAGTGTTTGGCAAGGGTAGTTTTGTAGGAACAATCCTTTTGGGGATTGGTTTGATTGGTTGAGTTGGTTGAGAGGGAATCCTAGCATTAGTGGTTTTAACGGATAATGATTCGGTTGAAGAAATTTCGTGAACAACCCGAGCAAGTTTCTTGGGTGGTCCTTTGGTGGATGAGTTAGCACTAGGAGTTTTCCTCATGATTGAAATGATAAAATGGATAGTGAACTAGAGGCTTTTAGTTGCTGAGAATGATGTTATGGATGGTGACTTAGAAGTACCATCAAAGGAGTTTATAAGGGAAAGGAATTTGTAAGTGAATTTAAAGCTTAAACAACTAAGATCCTCCAAAATGCAATGATTTGCATGAACAAAAGTTAACTTCAGAGTTGCACTAATCAAGGAGGTTAATTAGGGCAAGATGGAGTGTTCAAGTTAGCAAGGAAAGCTGGAAATGATTGTTTTAGCTAGGATTAGCTGAGTCTGTGCAGCCGGTTCCCATAGTTCCCTCAAGTGAGGTATCTGTCTAGGCTAAACCTAGGGATCCGGCTCTTCAGCAGCTAAAAGAAAGGAAAAAGATGTTTTGTAAGGTCTAGTACCTATACATCTTGAGTGTTTTAGTCTTCTCAGGTGTCTTAAATGAAGAGTGACGTAAATGATCAAGTGAAATGAGTGAGGGTAGCTAATGATTGTCTTTTATGGAAAGAAATGCGACTTTATGAGCACTAATGGGTGATCAAGGATGACACTAAGGGGACGTTTGGTACGATGGAATGGAAAGCTGAGAAACGGAATGGAGAAGCATTCTCGTGTTTGTTTGTGTTGAGAATGGAATCGGTGAATCAATAATTGATTCTCTTTCCATTCTCCCCATTCTCTTAAAATACTGAAGAAAGGAGAGAATTGGTGAAAAAAGGGAAGGCATTCTATGGTTGATTCTTTCGTATAATAAAAAAATGATTTCAGTCATCGTCTTCAAACATTTTTTTTTTTTTTAATTTGAAATACAAAAATTGATAGGTTGATATCAAATCTTCATATCAACATTTGTATTTTAACCTTTTCTTGTAAAACCAGTTATTCAAATACTAATATATTTTTTTTCCTTTTTTCTTTTTTAATGTTTGGGTTTCTTCAAAATTCGCCACAATTATTATAAATAAATATTATTAGAATTAATTTTCAATTGTGCACTTTATTACGAATTGCACCCAACAAAAGATCCTCCAATATTGCTTTTGTGATAGAAGGTTTAAGGTAGCAATTTAAACAATCATATTATTTTAATGACGATTTAGGTAATAAATGTTTAAAACAAAATTTTAATGATAAAATTCATTTTTATTCATGTATTATATACAATAATCAAACAAGAGAATGCTCTATATCACACGCATTCTTTATTGTACCAAACAGTAGAATTGTTATTCTTTCTCAAACATGATTCACTTTCTCTACAATTCCATTCTCTATTACGATTCCATTCTGGCATTCTCTCGCACCAAACGTGCCCAAGAGTTTTGAGAGTGTTAAGTGGAGTCAAATGATCCTAGAGATCAGAAGGTAACTCAAAGGAAATTTATAAAATTCCTTAAAAATCATGATAAATGAAAAACTCATTTTTGGCCTATTTTGGGTAAGAATAAACTAGGTGTTTTGATATGTGAGGAACAATGTGTAAGTATTAGAGAGGAAATATGGTGAGTTTTGGTGAAGTAATTAATCAAAAACACCTTGAGTATGATCCTAAGTTAAATATGAGTGAGTGTGAGACCTACTGAGTTTGAGAAAGACTTGAGTGATCCTAAAGTATCATGTTTAGCTAGTATGATAAGGTCTGGAGGATTGGATTGAAGTGTGGAAGTCTGTAAGCCTACTTCTGTCTGCCCGGATCCCACGAATCCCTTAATGGAGGGATCCGGCTACTGCAGATCAGTAGCATTACAGAAAGTGTGCAGAATTTGCACTAGGTGATGCATACTAATACTAAAAGTTTCTACTGTAAGCAAACATCTAAGTAAGTAAATATCACACACAATCATAAAGGCGAGTAATTATGATAATATCCAAACATAGAGGTAACAAAGTAAGTCTTGCGAAATCATAAGCGTACAATGATCATAAAATATCTAAGATAACCATTAAGACAAGCATAATGTCTCTTTAGTCAATCTTTTCCCTTCTTCTTTCCCGAATTCATGAGGTAGTGAGTTAGGCATTTGATCATCCCCTTTGTTTTCTTGAATTCTTCAGACTCATTTGGAAGAGTGGGAAGTTGTTCATAGTAGGTCATGGGGTCGATTCGAAAGTTAGAAACGGGATCGAATTCTTCTTCGTCCGAAGAGTCCGAGAGAGCACGAGGCCTTTTACCATTGATCATGAGCCATTTGGAAGGTTGTTTGGTAAGTGGTACCATGACATGGTTGGCAAGAAAGTGATCATCATTAATAGGAGAAGGTTGCATTGCACTAACATACTCACGGAGTCGTCTTAGGAGCATACCATAGGAAAGTACCATGTTGTTGACTTTGAACACAACTACCATTCTTTTAACTATGTAATAGGAAAGATTGAATGGTCTTTGGTGAATGAGACAATAGATCGTTTGGATAAGACACACATTGGGATGGTCTTTGTTCCCAACCAAGCAAATGACATTTTATCTAAGGATTTCTTCCCACTTTTTGTAAATGGGAATTATCTCGGAGAGTTCCATTTGAAAGGGTGATAATGATTTAAAACGTACACTTTTAAGGGGTTATTTAAGCCCTTAATCACCCACTTTTATATCCGTTACTGCTTAATTTCATTCCTTTTCACCTTTTAGGTCTCTTGGAAGCAAAATGCTAGAATGATGCATATTTGGACGAAAAGGAGTGAATACATGAAGAAAATGGCAAAGTCAAGATCGAAGACATTCAAGCTGCTGAAATTGCACCTGACGGCGTCCCAATTAAAGGGCGACGCCGTCCCCTTATACGAATTAAAATCTCAGACGGCTCAGTAGAATTTTTGCTAAAATACACCTGACGGTGTCAGGCTTTGAAGAGGAAGGGCGTCACTAAGACTTTTCATCTCAGACGGCCTAGATCCGTAATCGACGACGTCCCTATCGGCAGCCGACGGCGCCACAACTACAAGGTGATGACGTCCCAACGATTACTTGGCCAAGACAAAAACCCTAATGACGGCGATCTGACGGCGTCCCACCTATAAGGCGACGCCGTCGCAAGTGTAAAATTATATATAGAAATCGAATTTTCAGAATTTTAGGAGGTAGACTTATGGAGTAAAAACCCTAAACATTTGTAGTCCAACTTGGACAATATCTTAGGGTTCTCAAACCCTATTTTACATCAAGATAAGTGTTTTACTTCATTGATTTCATTATGTCATCCATTGAATGTGTGTATGCTTGCGTGTTTAATATGTCCAGCTAAATTTCTTGTGTGTTTGCTTAGATCTATGAAACCTAGTTATTAATTATTGATTGGTTGTCTCTTATCTTAATTGTAATTGGCTTGGGAGTGCAATTATGCCATCGTTGTGTTTAAATGCTTGAGTAATCTTTGTGAACCTTAGTTTATGAATCACTTAGCGGATTTCGTAGTCTAAGCATCCAAAGAAAATCTTAAAGTTAGTTTATGAATCATAATGGATTTCGTAGGCAATAACCTTAAGGTAGTCTCAAAGAGTTAGGGAAAAAGGCACACCCTATGACCTTAGAAAATACAACGCGTTAAGAATAAGGACGTGGCAATTCAACCACCAATAAAAGATAACTAGAGAGTAATAGTATCTAGGTAAACACATTTTTAATCATCATACGAGCACACATCAATAGACATAAGACTACCCGTAGTTTAGATAATTAGAATAGTAGAGTAATCGGTAGAAGTACAACCCCCCAAATCCAAACCCCGAGATTTTACCCTTAGCTTTCTAAAAAATATAAAAAAGATAAAAAATAATCTTCCTCAACCTCAACCTTAGCGTAGTACACTTCTTACTAGCATTCCTATTCCCCTAGAGAACGATATCAATACCCGAGGCTTACGCAATACTACACTACAATGATCAGGTTCACTGCCTAGGGTCTTGAAAAACTTGCTCGACGAAAAGGAAGTTCCTTTGACCCCGAACGCGCCTTGTACGCGCATCAACTTTTTGGCGCCGCTGCCGTGGAATAGAATAGCTAGTTAGATTTTTATCTCGTTTAGGTTCCCTTGCTTGATTCCTATAAAGTAAGTTTTTTTTTCTCATTTTTAGCTTCATCGTAGTCTATCCCCTTCTTCGTGACTTTGTTAGTAATGCCATCACTTTTCATCATGGAAGGTAATAACCCGCCACCACTCATTGACCCACCAAGAGGCCGTACTCTTGGTGAATACTCTAGACCAAGCCACCAAGGCTATAGGAACACCATTGAGCTCCCCGATCAAGCTCAAACTACGGCCCTGCGATCCGACACTATCCGGTTGGTGTAAAACGGATGTGCATTCCATGGACTTCGTTCCGAAGATCCTAATCAGCATCTCAAGGACTTCCTTAAAATCGTTGATTCCATCGACCTTGATGCTACCACACGGGAGACCACGCACTTGCGTCTCTTCCAATTCTCTCTACGGGACCAAGCTAGTAATTGGCTTGAACGACTTCCCGCCGGATCCATCTCAAGTTGGGATGACCTCACCACTCGTTTCCTTGCCTAATTTTTCCCACCGGGGAGAGCTACCAAACTTAGGAATGAAATCTTGATGTTCCAACAACGTCAAGGTGAATCTCTTTACGAGGCATGGACTCGATTCAAGGACTTGCCCCATAAAGTCCCTCATCAAGGCATCGATCTTTGGCTTCAAGTCCAAATCTTTTACGATCATGTCAACTTCTCAACTAAGCAATCCATCGACCAAGCGGCTAGTGGCAAACTTTGTGATCTCACCGCGGAAGAATCGTGGGGTACAATAGAGGACCTTGCCCTCTATGACAACGAAAGTTGGAATGAACCCCGTGAGTTGCCCAAAACCGTCAAGGCAATCTCCTTGCCTCCCATTGACTCACAAACTTCCAATCGTAGGATGCTTGAACTTGAAGATCAAGTCAAATTCCTAATGAGCTCCTACGAGAATCTTAAGTCTTCACGCCAAGAAAACAAACTCTCTTCCTTGTGTGAGCTATGTAATCGTCCCCATGACACTCGTACTTGCACGAGACTCCCCGAACAAGCTTCCGTTGACTACGCATCCTTGTGTACCAATGGAATGGGAGGGAGATTCCACAAAACCCGGACCTAGGACTTTCAATGATGCCCGAGAAGCATGGAGGGGCAAACACGACTACAATTGGGGACAAACCAAAGAATTAACCTCTAATGATTCCCCATGGTCCCTGATAAGGTTTTAAAATGTACGTTTTTGAGGGGTCGTTTAAGCCCTTATTTGATCACTTTTGTATCTGTTATTACTTAATATCGTTCCATTTCACTTTTTAGGTCTCTTTAGGTCTCTTGAAGGCAAATTGCTGGAATGGCACTTATTTGTACGAAAAGGCGCGGATATACGAAGAAAATGGCCAAAGTCAAGAATCGAGACACTCAAGTCGCTGAAATACAAGGGACGGCGTCATCGCTTAATCTATGACGCCGTCGGAGCACTTCTGTGACTCCAAGGCCAAATTGCTTATTTTCAAGTGACGGTGTCGCTTTAAAAGAGTAGGCCGTCGCAACTCGCACGGCCTAGATTTGATCCAGACGGCGTCGAGACCGAAGGGACGGCGTCCACAAGCACAAGGTGGCGCCGTCGCAAGACTAACGTGGCCAAGACGAAACCCTAATGACGGCGACCCGGCGTCACAATTCAAAGGGTGACGCTGTCGCGATTGTAATCTTATATATAGAATCCGAATTTTTCGCTTTAGTGTGTAGTCTTTTGGAGTAAAACCTAAACCGAACCAAGGCTGTCTTGTACAAGATTTTAGGGTTCCAAACCCTATCTTACATCAAGATAAGTGTTTTACTTCATTAATTCAATTATGTCTTCAATTACTTGTGTGTATGCTTGCATGTTCTCCATGTCCGGCTAATTTGCTTGTGTGTTTGCTTAGGGAATATGAAACTTAATTATTGAATATTGATTGGTTGTCTCTTATCTTAATTGTTAATGATCCAGTAATGCGATAGGTCATTCGTTGTGTAATTAATGCTTGATTGTTCTTTGTGAACCTTAGACTATAACATTTAGAGCAGTTGTAGGCTAAACCATCCAAAGAGTGCCTTATAGTTAGAGTTTATAATTCTTAGAGGTTTTTGTAGACGAGACCCTTTGGTAAGTTCAAAGAGTTAGGGTCAAACGCATACCCTACGACTTTAGACTCACAACGCGATTAAGAATAAGGACGTGACAATTCAACCATCAATAGGAGATAATTAAGGAGTAATAAAACCTAAGTAAACACATCTTTAAACCATCATACGAGCACACAATAATTAGACATAGACTACATACACCTTAGATTAGATAATTAGATAAGTAGAGTAATCGGTAGAAATACTAACCCCCAAATCCAAACCCCGATATTTGTACCTTTCCTTTCCTAAAAAAATATAAAAAGATAAAAAATAATCTTCCTCAACCAAACCTTAGCGTAGTAACTTCTCACTAGCATTCCTATTCCCTTAGAGAACGATATCAGTTCCCGTGGCTTACCCTAATACTACACTACAATGATTAGGTTCACTGCCTAGGGTGTTGAAAAACTTGCTCGACGAAAAGGAAGTTACTTTGACCCCGAACGACGCGTGTAGCGTTATCAGTCCCACTGCCCTAGCCAACAAAACATAGAAGGGATGTTGCAACACCTAGTTACATCCCAAGAAGCTCAAATAGCCAAGCTTTTGGACCGCTTTAACCAACAACAAGCCGAGATGGATAAGAAGATAGATAACCTTTTGAAAGCCTTGACCAATAGTGATATGAAGACCACCAAAAAGGTTAATGCCATTTCGACTCATTCTCCTGAAGCTTCCGGTGTGAAAATTAAGGACCCTAGTAAGTTATCCAAGCACGTTCAATTCGTCAATGCCATCACCTTAGTGAAACCAAATAGGACTAGTGACAAAGCGAACCATGAGACTATGCTTGAGGTTAGTGAAACTCCTAAGGAAGAATCAACCAATGAAATAGAGGAAGTAGGTGATGAATACTTCAGTAAGTTTCCTATGGAAGAGGAACTTTCACGCCACCTACACTTAGTACGCGACCTTCGTCACATGTATGTTAGGAGAAGCCCTCGGATCAAATTTAGAAATCATTGGAATCTCAACATACCATGTTGCATAGGACATCTTTTTGTGGAAAAGGCCTACATTGATCGCAAATCCCCAATAAACATCATGACTAGCACATACTATAATTGGGTGATGAAGAAACCTATCCCAAATAGGCAAGATCCTGGTGATCCTAGAGTTAGTTGTAATTTTCTTGGTAGAGTTAAGGGATTTCCCGTCTATGTAGGTAATTTCACTTACCCTACGGATTTCATAATTGTGGAAGATATTAGTACGGCCATAGATCCTAGCTTGTCCCACGTAATTCTAGGAAAGCCTTTCATAGAAAACGCCGGGATGACTTATGATCCGTCGTTAGGAATAGTTAGATTCAAGGATGAGACCGATGACGTAGCTTACCAAATGCCATTTAAGATTGAGAAATTTTCATCACTATCCAATGATGAAAAGGAACTTAAGCTATCGGTCTACTATAGGAATGCGGAGGATAAGGAGAAAGGAGTAGATTATGTGATGAATAAGATTCTTGGGTTCTATAAGGATTGTTTGAAATTAGGACCGGAATATAGAACCGATTGGGGGGGGGGGAAATGACTTCCTAGAAGGATGCATAATAGGATATTACTATAACATGGAAAACCCCAATAGAGATCGTCATGAGGAAGAAAGTGATGGCAATGAAGTCACGTAGGAGCACGACTTCGAGTCTAGCTACAAGACTCATAAATAAAGAAAAGCGCTTCGTGGGAGGCAACCCATACTTAATTGTTTGCTTATTTGTGTGTCATATATCTTTTCGTTATTGTGTGTATTCTCATGTTTGAATTTGTGAAAATGCTTTATTTTGTCTTTAACCTCGTCTTAATTACATATAAAGGTATTTTACAATAGGATAAGTGTAGGGAGGATTACACACGTTTTTAAAAGAAAGTGAACATGAGAATTACAATTAATGAAATTGATATATATGTGTGTTTGTTAGAGTCAAATGCTTGTATTGAGTCATAATGGATGTTTTGCAGGAATTTTTCCAGATTCTAAAGGTGTAATTTTTCTAGAATTTTTCCAGGAAAACGCAGCAGACCAGTTTTTGTCAGGACAACCTGACGGCGTCAGGATTAGAACCTGACGACGTCAGGAGGAGCAGAAACAACTTATAAAAATTTTCTCGTTTTCTGTGCTAAGTATAATTTTTTGGAAATTCTCATGTCTTAATTTTCTAGAAAATCTGCAAACATCCATTCCACAAGCATTATATCCTAGTGTAGTAGAGTCATATATAGTTTTACCACCGATTTTACGCGAAGGTTTCGTCTATTTTCTTAAAGTGTGCAGGTTATATTTAGCAAGAAGAAGAAACATAATATTGGATGAAGCTTATCACGCATACATTCTTCTTGGAAAATAATTTAACCACTACTTCACACGGATTCTACCGAGCTAATCAGAAGAGTACTAGTTTCTTTCTCTTTTACTTACCTTCCTTTATCATAACTTTGATACTTTTGGGGAACATTGGGGACAATGTTCAGTTTAAGTGTAGGGAGAGAGAATAAAACGGGAACTTTGAAAATATGCTTATCCTTGAATATTTGTCTTGTCCTATTTCATTTGTGTAATAAGCTATGAGAAGTATTTGTTAGGGCAATTTTAGCGCCAAATTTAAATTTTTTCATGACATGTACGAGTGGGACTTTAGTCTTAATAAAGTGTCTCATGGATAGGAGTTATATGACTAGCACAAAAACCGTTTACCACTCAAATTCCACCCCTAAAATGTGAGGTTCGTCCCTAGATCTTTAGGAATTAAAGCATTCAACTTTAATGTTTTGAGAGTGTATCGGTAGTATAATAGATTTTAGAACTTGTTTTGTGATGCATTCCGAGATCGCTAGTGAGACTACACTTGTGTAGTTAGGAATAACTAAATGATCGAGGCATTAGGATAACCCTTGTTTGATACCCGTATTATAATTACTTCTTCCACATTGGTCTAGTAATTACCCCACACCTTGCGATGTACTCATCTTTAGTACACGACACCCCTAGTTACCCCTCGAGCCTATGCTTTTCGCGGTTCTTGTGATGTTTCGGTTTTCCGAATATCAATGAAGAGCATTGTTTACAATCCACCCCAAATGTACACCCAAATCGCCTTAGCCTACCTTGTATGCACTCACTTTAGTGCATTATTATTATCATACTAAACCCTTAGTTCAATTATCTAGTTACTTGCATGGTTACTAAGTCGAGTCATATCGTTTGTACACGCTTTGTGACGATTGGGACTCATAGGTAAAAGTAATATTTTATGGAGTGACGGGAAGGAACTTTAAATTCAAATTCCTTTATCTACATAATTAAATACTCCAAGTGTTTTGATCTTTTCAAATCGGGTCAAATTAGTGTTAGAGTAATAAAACTCAAGTGTAAGGATGCTCCTATAAATCCCTTTATATTTTGATGTTATCTTAGAGGATGGTAGAGTGAAAGTGTATGAAAAAAAACATACGGGCTACCATCCTACATCTATCTTTATATTTATGTTTATTTGTTTCAAGTTATCTAGAGTTTAGTGAGTCAAGTCTTGGCTTAGAAACGCCATTCTTTTCATGCTTGTAACATAAGATTTTTGACTTGCCACCACTAAATCGCCTATCGAACCAAACCCTTTGTTTCCTTACCGTAAGCCTAACATTACAACCATTTTAAAGACCTCTTAGATAGTTGTTCCTTGGTGCTTACGCCAAAGCGGGGGAGGTTTGATCTAGTCTCAAGCCTATGGTAATCTATGTACTATGACTAGGTAATGAGTGTTTATCTTCCATTTCCATTTACTATATTTCATATTCACCCGAGAGATGAGAGAATCCAAACACCCCTTGTGAGGAGCTAGTATATAATTTTCGTGCTTGTTATGACTATTGAGGTGCTTTTACTTGTTGTGAATTATGTTAATCCATTGCTTCATGCCCCCTAACTTATAAATTGATTGGCCAAAAGCACATTTGCTTGAGGACAAGCAAATACCAAGTGTAGGGATATTTGATAAGGATTTAAAACGTATACTTTTAAGGGGTCATTTAAGCCCTTAATCACCCACTTTTATATTCTTTACTGCTTAATTTCGTTCCTTTTCACTTTTTAGGTCTCTTGGAAGCAAAATGCTGGAATGATGCATATTTGGACGAAAAGAGTAAATATATGAAGAAAATGGTTAAGTCAAGATCGAAGATACTCAAGCTGCTGAAATTGCACCTGACGGCATCCCAATTAAAGGGTGACGCCTTCCCCTTATACGAATTAAAATCTCATACGACTCAGTAGACTTTTTGCTAAAATACACCTCACGGCGTCAGGCTTTGAAGAGGAAAGGTATCACTAAGACTTTTCATCTCAGACGGCCTAGATCCGGAATCAGACGACGTCCCTACTAAAGCCCGACGGCGTCACAACTACAAGGTGACGCCGTCCCAACGATTACTTGGCCAAGACGAAAACCCTAATGACGGCGATCTGACGACGTCCCACCTATAAGGCGAAAGTGTAAAGTTATATATAGAAATCAAATTTTCATAATTTTAGGAGGTAGACTTGTGGAGTAAAACCCTAAACGTTTGTAGTCGACTTGGGCAAGATCTTAGGGTTCTCAAATTTTACATCAAGATAAGTGTTTTACTTCATTGATTTCATTATGTCTTCCATTGAATGTGTGTATGTTTGCGTTAACATGTCCGGCTAAATTTCTTGTGTGTTTGCTTAGATCTATGAAACCTAGCTATTAATTATTGATTGGTTGTCTCTTATCTTAATTGTAATTGACTTAGGAGTGCAATTATGCCATCTTTGTGTTTAAATTCTTGAGTAATCTTTGTGAACCTTAGTTTATGAATCACTTAGCGGATTTCGTAGTCTAAACATCCAAAGATAATCTTAAAGTTAGTTTATGAATCATAGTGGATTTCGTAGGCAATAACCTTAAGGTAGTCTCAAAGAGTTAGGGAAAAAGGCACACCCTACGACCTTAGAAAATACAAGGCGTTAAGAATAAGGACGTGACAATTCAACCACCAATAAAAGATAACTAGGGAGTAATAGTATCTTGGTAAACACATTTTTAATCATCATACGAGCACACATCAATAGACATAAGACTACCCGTAGTTTAGATAATTAGAATAGTAGAGTAATCGGTAGAAGTACCACCCCCCAAATCCAAACCCCGAGATTTTACTTTTAGCTTTCTAAAATATAAAAAAGATAAAAAATAATCTTCCTCAACCTCAACCTTAGCGTAGTACACTTCTTACTAGCATCCCTATTCCCCTAGAGAACGATATCAATACCCGAGGCTTACCCAATACTACACTACAACAATTAGGTTCACTGCCTAGGGTCTTGAAAAACTTTCTCGATGAAAAGGAAGTTCCTTTGACCCCGAACGCGCCTTGTACGCGCATCAAAGGGATCACGATGGATGAGTTCTTTGTTGCGGTTGAGACGAGATTGGTCGGCTCTTATTTTGAAGATGGTGTCTCAAACAACTATGGGGTCATCGAGAGGAGTGTGATAGATTGGTTTGGAGTCTAGTGCGAAAGATTGAGCAGCTATTGACCAATCTTGAGAATACATGCAAATCCCTTCACTTGGTATGCGAAGGATTTGTGCAAATGTGTTGAGGGATAGGGTAATGCTTTGGTTGTTAACAATAAAAGCGATTGAGAGATGCTTTCATCATTGTTTCGAATGATCCTAACACTTTTGTAAAACTCAAAGATAAAAACCGAAAAAATTTGTTCATCAATATCTAAGAGACAATCAAAGTTAATTGCCGAAAAGACTTGATGAATGTCGGTGTTTTCAAGGAAACATTCCTTAACTACACGACCTTCGTAAATAAGTCGTTTTTCAAGCTTTTTGAAAATTTTGCGATTGGTTTTTGAAAGCTCTTCTTTTCGATAGTATCTAGAGAGGTAGTGGATGGTGTCATGGTGACCTTGTTGGGTAGCTTTGAGCATGATTGATCCTTGAAAACAAATATTCCAATTAGGTAAAATTTGTCAAGATGGGTTTATGGTTTTGATTTGTATTAACAATGTTGTTTTCAAAAACCTTTAATTATATAGAACCTCTTTGTAATTAATTTTTGCAATACCTAATTTCTTCAATTGGTGATCAATTGAATCTTAATTGAAAAGTCTAAAACCATAAACCATAGGATGAAGATGATGATGAATAGAACATATGAGTGTAATTACTTATAATGATGTTCAAGAATGAGATGCTTGAGAATATGAAGCCCTATGGAGATGGAAGTAGAAGTTAGGTCGTTTTTGTGTTTGTGGGGAGAGGGAAAATGGATTATTTTGGTTTTGAAAAGCGTATAGCTGATTTCTGTGACACGGTTCCCCCGGATCCCTTGTTTTAAGGATTCGGCTAGTACAACTTGTGGGATCCGGCTACTGTAGACAGAAAAATTATTTGGATTTATTCTTTTTAGTTGTGATAAGTTATACAATAACTTATTTTGAAAAAGAACTTGTAGAATGAGGTTCCTATTTGAATAGACGTTTGGCCAAGGTGTTTTGATGGTTAATTGATTTTTGATAAGTTAACCATCAAAGATCTATTTTGCAAAGACGTCGTAGATTTGATGAATTGAGAGTATCAAGGAGGAATACTATTCCCGATGATGAGTAAGTAAGGAAAGTGGTGAAGAGAGACTTTTTTGAGACTTGCGACTATTGAAGTTAACGTCCTAATTCATGTGTTCATATAGTTTTATAAGCCAATATTTTAAAGCATGGTTTTTATCATAGGAGAAAGACACATATCATCAACATATTCATATAGGCGTATTATAGATAAAGATCAGTTAGTTTGTGGGTAAGAGAACATACCTCTAATCCTCTTGATATGGTTTTTAGAGACCATATACCCGAAATACTTCATGAGCTTTTAAAGTAATCCATTTTACTTAGTAAAAGTAGGTTGTGATTACTTTTGGCTTCTTCCTTGAGTGTTGACTTCATTTTATTTGGATAGAAATGAAGATTTTGGAAGAGTCCTAGCAAGAAGATTTCTTAAAGAGGAATTGTTAGAATAATCTATCACTATCCAACATAAAATAAAAATTTGTTTTAAAAGATTTCCTTCTTTGTAGTTTTCAATCATACGGATCGTATCAAGTTTTTAAAGTACAACATACTCTAAGAAACTTGGTAAAGAAGCTCGATACCAATTGTGGAAAACTATAAGGGGTTGAATAGTTTTACCAATTAAAAATTTGTTTTAAACTATTTAGATCGACTTATGTCAATCTATTAAATGTGTATGTTGGATGTTGATAGATAAGTATATAAATAAGTAATGCAAAAGCAAAGAGTAAGAAACACAAAACCACGACACGAGTGTTTATAGTTGTTTGGCTACAAGGACACCTTCCTTGCCCTACTCCACTGCCCAAGTCACCTACTCGAGATTTTGTAAGCGCTACACAACACAAGCTCCTTGTGGCGGAGAAGCCTTCACAACGTCGCCTACTCTTTATCCGGTACAAGGCTAGACACCGGGTTCTTACACGAGGTAGAACCAAACCTATCACAACGTCGCATACACTTTATCCGGTACAAAGGAGGAACTACTACCCAACACTACGCAACACCTATCCCAAAGGAGACACACTCCTTATCACAACATCATCAAGGATATCAATATCCTTTAACCCATACTAACTATCTTGTACATCGATGCACCTTTCATTAATGCCTTTGACATGACCCCTTGGCACCTTTCACTAATGCCTTTGACACGACCCTTCGGCACCCTTCACTAATGCCTTTGATACGAACCATCAGAACCTTTAACTAATGCCTTTGACACGGACCTTTGGCACCTTTCACTAATGCCTTCATCACAACACTTCTAGGAGGGAGGAAAGAACAATCAACAAAATCACTTTAGTAGTCTTGATGATGATGAAGCTTGGCAACTCACGGACTTGAGCTAGCTCGACTTCAAGAGGTGGTGATCTCGCCTTTAAGAGGAACCTAGAGAATCACACAAACACAAAACTACATAGAGAGATCTTTTGGATCTGAGGCTAGAGAGTTTACAATACTAAGAGAGAGTATGTGTAAAAGGGGTGAGTTACAATGAAGAAATGACTCACTATTTATAGGCAAAAACCTCTACTGTTTCCCGGATCCCACGGATCCCTTACTTGAGGGATCCATCCAGTGTAATCCTAGGGATCCGTGAACGCTCCTCCATATTTAGGTTATGGGTCATGGATCATGGATCATGTGTAACATATTGGATTTCACAAACACATCATATCATAAACACATGTAGGCGTACAAGGTGAGGTTTTAGAGAGAGAAAGAGTTAGAGGTTTGGGAACTTAGTGAGAGAAAATGAAAGTATTATTATGAGCTCCAACTCTCTACCTTGGGAGGTAGAGAGTATTTATAGTCTTACACAAATCGCCACCTACGGGCTGTGGATCAGGCATACAATGGGTAAAGACCGTCCGTCCTCCACGGTGTTTCTTAACTAAATACTACTAAACATTAACTAATCTATGACTACGAGCTTTCTAACGATTACATATACTTGAGGTGACCGACTCTTTAATAACTGGATTTACTAAATCCTAACAATCTTCCCCTAAGGGAGGTCACCTCAAAAATACATAGAATACAAACATATATTACAATAAGATTGTCCTTGGATTCTTGTTAATGTTCTTTGCTTTGTAGCTCGTAGTCATTGATTCATCATTTTTGCATGTTGGGATAATCCAAGTGGAGGTCTTTAACTGATCCACGTGATAATGAGTTTTGAGCCAGCTTTGAGATCATCAGCAAACATAAATCTCTGACCCATCCATTGTGATGTTGGTATTATGTGATGTTGTGACTTATGGACCAACATGCTCACATTCTGGATCATGATATATTCTCATCAGAGTAGCGGAAGCTTTCGTTGATTCATGATATTTGCAGTCAGAAAGCGTAACCATGGAATGAAAATATCGAGTCGTTGATGCACTTATCATGATTTCTTTAGAGATGAATGTGTAGTGTGAGCATGCGGCTATGGATTGACCGCTTCATTCGATCACCGCAAACGTCAGCGCACTGCATACAACAGCTTAGCAATAAAGTGCACGAAAGTGTCTTTAATCACTTTCTTTGAATTGAGGTACACGCCCACGATTCCCGCTGATCAAGACAAGTCTTGCTGTGATCGTATAATTCCAAAGAATTTCCTTGATAGGGTTTCGCAATTGGTCTAGTCGTTCTCAAACCGAATGTCTCAAAGAAGACAACACGGAGTGAGTGAACCAACGAATTGAGATTCACTGATTGATGAAAAGAGATTTGAAAAGCAATCGTGTATCACTTAATAGAAATTATTTTTGCAATACAACGAAGGTTTTAATGAAAATCAATTATCAATCATAAACACCTTTTATTTTGAAATGTTAGTACACAGTCGATGTGCTAAGGAAAAGAATTTTAATGCACAACGACCGGTTTTTCAAAGGTATCCGTCAATCCATAACCTGAACCAGGATTGATTTAAAAGATTGAATCGCCCCATTGTTTCTGTTCAGTTGTCACATGGTTGATCTATTGGATAGATCTCACATGCCACCCACCAGGAGCTTGTTTGATGTTGGCTCCAAAAGGCTTTCCATCTTCATTGTGAATATGTTTGCATATCACTCAGATGTTCCGCAATACCACAAGGATAATGCGTAGGAATCATAAGATGTAATCTCTTCCACATTGTGTGAAACAGAGTCTTTATTGATGATGTCCTAATGAGATTTATTTGATGATCCCGTGGCTCTAGACTCAATTGTGCATATTTGGTTCCTATGCGGGAGACTAGGAGAGGTCTCCTTCTTCAATATCAACAAACTCTAAGAGAAAGTCGATAGATTATGTAGGTTCCCGTGAGAATGAAACAAGCCCTTTTAAGAGGAACTTGAGTGGTTTGGGAAGTTGTAGTGCAGTGCGTCATCGGGTCCATGACGCCTTGTCTTCAATACCGATGTTACCTTGGTAACCACTAGTAGCATATGAATTGAACCCGGTTTCGCCTAAGGTTGAATAAATGGAGGCTATTTCTTTTCACCCTTTTTCACATTCAATTCTTTTCATTCTTCAACCTCTTCAAGCTTACCGAGATTTCATAACTAGAACCTTGTTGGGTTTATTCCATTTCTAGCTCTATCTCATCCGCACTCTTCCCATATCTCACTTTTCTCCTTTTTTCATCATACCTAAGGACTCTACACTATCTAGTGGATTGTCCTGGGTAGATCCCTCCGTTCGGCGGATCGTGGGAACGAATAGCTAACCTAACCATCCTTATATCACCATACATAAAGTAAATTTGGTCGGTCTATTTGGTATTGTTCATCCGCCATTGGAACCAATTGAAAACCATTTGAAAATCAATCCGGATACTTGTGATATATTATCAAATCATTTTGTACTGAATTGTTTTTGATATTTTTAGAAAAGAGCTCCCCTTAACATGTGCATCATGTATTAGAAATCGTTTAGCACACGGAGGCAAGAGGAAGTATTAACTTTGATTACCATTTTCTAAAATATATCAACATCACTTCCTGATCAAATCAAGTGTATAAAGCATATTGAGGAAGGATGAGGTTTTCATAAGTTTTCTCCCCTTAATATGTGCCTCGAGGTTTCAAAGAGTTTTGCACATATTAGAAGGAACCCGCACTTAGAGACAAATCAATCACGTTTCAATTCTTTGTGGTTTTAAAGGATGCTCCCTCAACATGTGCATGGAAAATTTGAAATCGTTTGGCACATGTGGGAGGAAAGCTTGCAAAACACTTGTGAAACCATTTATCGAATCATCGCTTTATATCCAATTTAAATCACAAATTCTCCCCGTCACAATTTTCTAATCATTTGAGATTTGTGATCTCTGAGATTTAAATTGATTTTGAAAGCTTTTGAGGAGAATTGTGACTTGATTATGAAAACATTTTAATCGATAAGGATCGGATTATGAGACTTTCAACTCCATTGATTAAACATGCATGATTATCTTTTTGAAAACAATTGTATGACAAATAACCTTTTGATTTAATTGAAATCATTCTCCCCCTCAATCAATGACATAAGTTGTTGATTGAGAGATAGATATTTTTGACAAACGTTAAGACCAGATGATTTTCAAAAATAGATTCCGAGTTATTTTTCAAAGCAATTAGTTTTCATTAGATGGTAAGTAATTGTTTATAGAATCAGAGCATGAGTTTTGAAAAACAAGATAAAGCATGGCTCTGTTCTTTCTTAGAAAACGGGTTACAGCCTGAAATGACAATAAACCATTGTTTCACTTTCTCCCAAAAATATTTTTGATTTTTTTTTAATATTCGAACAACATCTAAAATCCCGTGTCATTCTTTGAATGACAGCACAAAGACCGTAGATATTATCGAATCGAAAAAAATCATGACAAAAAGAAAATATTTTTTTGAAATTTTTCAAGATTTTCAAATTTTTATGGATTTTTGAAAGTTTTATATTTTTCTATTTGTTTTTTGAATAAATATTTACAAGAGATGGATGAAGAAAGACCTTTATTCCTCGTCTTCTTCTTGAAGACGTTTGAGTGTTTCTGGTTGAAGACTCTTTAGACCAAGTCGTGGGAGGATAAACTCAAAACGTTCTCTAGGAAGAGCTTTGGTGAAGATGTCTGCTAATTGGTATTCAGTTCTCACAAAATAGAGTTCCACCACACCGTTTTCTACTTGCTCCCTGATGAAATGATTTCGAATGTTGATGTGTTTTGCTCTTGAGTGTTGAACGTTGTTGCATGAAAGAGAAATAGCACTTTTATTATCACATTATAGAGGAATTTTGTTGAATTCAAAGCCATAGTTTGATAATTGGGATCTCATCCATAGGGTTTGAGCACAACAAGATGACATGGCTATGTATTCAGGCTCTGTAGAGGAAATAGAAGTACTCATTTGTTTCTTTGAAGACCACTCACAAGCTTATCACCCAAAACCGAGCACCTCCGACGCATTTGACGTGTATCTTGACATCCCGCATGATCGATTCTGCATAGGTCGTTAGTGACATACCGGTGTCCTTCTGCACCAAAGTCCCATATTGATGGTTCCTTGGAGATACCGAAGACCCGTTTAACCCTTCAAGGTGCTTTTGGTAGGCTTAGCCCGATATCTAGCACACATGCAAACAATGAACGAATGTGTCGGTCTCATCGGCCGTGTGGTACATCAAGGATCCAATCATACTACGATATTTCGTTTGGTCTACCATGATCCCCGAGTGGTCCTCATCCAGCTTTAGTACGCCTATCATTGGAGTGTCAATGGTCACAAGAATCAAATCCAAATTTCTTTTAAATCTCATTTGCATATTTAGATTGATTTATAAAAATGCCTCCGGACTTTGTGAAATTTGTAATCCCAAGAAAATGACATTTGTCCCATCATTGACATTTGAAATTTGGAACCCATTTCATTTGAAAAATGGTCACATTCATTGGGGTCGGTCGAGGCAAAATAATATCATCAACATATATTTGAACGTGAATTAAATGTTTGCTCGACGCTCGGTGAACAATGTCGAACAATCGCTCCTTTCTTTGATTCCAAAGGATAGAAGAAACTTTGATAGCGTATCATACCAAGCCCTTGGAGCTTGCTTCAAACCGTAAAGAGCCTTCTTCAAACGATAGACGTGAGTAGGATGCTCGATTCACAAAGCCTTCAGTTGGTCGACGATACGACTTCTTTAAGATCTCCGTTAAGAAAAGCCGTCTTTACATCCATCTGATATACTACCATGTTCTTACTTACAGCATTAGCCAAGATTCTGATTGCCTCGATACGAGCAACTGGAGCAAATGATTCTTCAAAGTCAATACCCTCCTCTTGACGGTATCCTTTTGCAACCAATCAAGCCTTGTTCTTCAAAACATCACCATGCTCATCAAGTCTTACTTTTAAGATCCACTTTAGAGCAATGATCATTGCACAATCTGGAGCAGGTACTAATTCCCATACATCTAGTCGATCAAACTCATGAATTTCTTCTTGCATGACATTGAACCATCTGTCTTCATTCATGGCTGTTTTCACGTCTTTTGGTTCGATCTTAGAGAGTACGGAGTTGAAGAAGCACCATAAGGCATCGGTTGCAAGTTGTTTCCGTGTGGATACTGGACGAGAGAGGTTTCCAATAATGTTATCCAATGGATGATCATGCATCCATTTCCTAAGATGTTCATGTGGTTGTTGTTGAGGAACCAAGTAGCAGAGTCTATATCTCCGATGACGATGGTTCGATGATGATTCGTGAGCAAATATGTTTTCAAAGGGTTCATCTTCCGGAGGAGCAAAGGGTTTTCATCATTCGTAACAAAGACAACATTTCCATTGTGTACACTCGATGATTGATGATTTGTTGATGAGACAGAGTGATCGCCAGAGGCGCTTCTTGACTTAATGACATTGAAGTCAAGGGTTAACTTCATTGATGTGGATAGAGGCACCTCTGATGGAACCGACATATCATTAGCCCTTGCCTCATAGTGTTCATCAAACATTGGATCAAATAATTTCTTCAAATCATCTTCAAGGAGGTACATAAGGAGTTCTTTGGTGAGGATTAGAAACAAGGGTAGAACCGATAGGACTACATGATGAAGGTTGAAGTGCGGGTCCGAATCGGATTGTCCCGGAGCCATTTGACCGATCACTCATCGAACGTAACATGAATTGTTTCCATGATATTTTGGGTTCTCTTGTTGTAGATTCGGTATCCTTTTCTGTTTGGTGCATAACCTACAAATACTCCAATGTCCGCTTTAGCTTCAAGTTTACCTAAATCTTGATCGTCATTAGTTGGGTAACATAAAGCACCAAACACACGAAGGTAGGATAGATCAGGCTTTCGTTTATGGACAAGTTCATATGGAATCTTTCCATGAGAGTTGTGAATAAGGGAACGATTTTGGGTGTAGCAAGCAGTGGAAATGGCTTCAGCCCAAAGAAACATTGGAACCTTTGAATAAATTAGCATTGTTCTTGCGGCTTCCACAAGAGTTCGATTTCATCTTTCAACTACACCGTTCAGTTGAGGAGTTCGTGGAACACTTCTTTGATGACCGATTCCAACACTTTCATAAACCGAATTAAGTCTTTGTTAACAAACTCGTGCCATTGTCTGCTCGAACAATTCTAACAATATTGTTGAGTCGAACTCAAGTCGTTTGATAAGTTTGATGATGACATCGGAGTTTCATCCTTTGTCCTCAAAAACTTTACCCAAGTAAATCGAGAGTAGTCATCAACAACTACTAGAATGTATTTCTTCCCATTTATCGTTTGCACTCTCATTGGTGCATAGATCCATATGAATGGTATGAAGAACTTCCATTATTAAGTTTGTGGGTTTTGGTTTGTGGGCATATTTTGTGCTTTTTCCTAATTGGCAAGTGAACAAAGATGATCTTTTTCATACTTTAACTGGGTAATCCTCTTACTAAGTCCTTTCGGAAAGATTGTTTATGGTACCAAAGTTCAAGTGATTGAGACGACGGTGCCATAGCCATGACTTAGTTTTGGAAGCCTTTGACAAAGAAGCGGATGGGTGAAGATTTCATCATATCTTTGATAGAGATGGTGTATAGGTTTGAACCACGAGTTCCTCCGAGAAGTTCCACACCATCAAGTTCTCTAACAAAGCAAGTATGTTTTCGAAGGCCACTTCAACTGAGTCACAAAATTGTCGACGTAAAATAGATTATGTCCAAGACCTTCAACATAATATACCCGAAATCACACTATCTCCAACCACGTAATCTCCATAACCCATAATAGCACCAAAATGATCGCTTCCGAATCTCACAGCTCCGATGAATTTACTCACGGTTCATGAGCCGTGACCGGTCTCCAAATATATGCTTGGAACAACTGAGTCCGGTACCACGTAATCGATTTGAACGATCTGCAGTTGAACACACACAAGAATGGATAACTGGATAATTGGGATCCCCATGCAAGAATGGGTTCCATTTGGTTAGTAATGATGATTGGAACACCCACATCGAAGTAGAAGCAATAGAATCATCGAAATAGATGCGGTGCTAGTGTCGATTTGACCTATTCAAAGTGTGTTCACTTCTTAAGGAATAGTTCTACCAGTAGGCATCCATTTTCTAGTGGGCATTGAGTTAGCAAATTTAGGGCACAACTCATTAATCTTACGGCCAGTAGGTATCCATTGATAACCTATATTACTAAATTTCCTTCCTGTGGGTTTCCATTATTTACTAACTTTTTTTCGCCTTTTCCTTTTTGCCTTCTTAGCTTGAGTTTTAACATTAACAATTTTAGCTGGGCATTTAACAACGTTGGACAAATCATTCACACCACATTCAAGATTAGTAACAGAAACCACGCAATCATCATTACATGTTTTGCTAAAAGTAGCAGAATTCGCATTAATTACAGTATGCTTAGAGCTAACACTAGAATCAACACGATTTGTCTTATTCAAATTCTCCCTAAGGTGATCTTCTACACTCTTCCACTGAACATTCCTATCATGCAAGGTCCTATCATTCTTTGTGTTGCCTTGAGGCTTTGACCCGCTTGCTTTGGTGTCACTTCTTACTCCTGTAGAGGGAATTGGAACATTAGTTGGTTTTGCTACTTTTTGCATTCTCGAACTAGAAGTGCGGGGATCCGAACTACTTGAAGGCACATTAGTGTTCACTTTCTTAATAGTGGGCATAGAATGGTTTGTATGCTTGGCACTAGGAATAGAACAAGGCATCACAGCTTTACCTTTTGCACCTAAGGATTTAGGACATGTTGCTATTAAACATTCTAGCAGCTCTTGAGATCGTTTGGCTTGAATGCACGCAAACCTAATTTCACTGTCAAAAGGCTTATTTATAAAATCCTCTTCCACAATCTCACGGAGACATTCTAGACTATCCTTAAGGTGAACACAATAGTTATGAAACACAGGTTCATTATTCCTAACATGAGGAGGAATGTATTTAATAATCACAGATATTTGCGATCGAGGATGATCTTGATGCAACATTCTCATTAAAGACAAGTGGCGCTTCCTTTTTCTGTCTCCTCGATTCTCAATTTCCTTTTGTAAAGACGTTATTTTTCATTGTTCTTGTTACGAGTGACTTTAATTGAATCATATAACTCTTTAAAGTGTCGTTTAACTTTTCATTTTCTTGAGAAGACCCTCGTTTTCCTTTTGTAAAGCATTAACCAAGTTTTGAAGATGAAAAGTCCGAGAATCTTGAGAATCTAAAGAAGGAGGCATTTGGGAGCCAGTCACATTGTTCTTTTCGCCTTTAATTGTGAAATTTGGGCTTTCAATTTTCGATCGTGTTACAATGAGCTTGAATCTGTCATCACGTTTGTTTATCCGAAAACGCATCAAACTCGGAACATCCGAGGATGTCTTGATATTTGAGGTTTTGACATTTTCTTTAAGATGTTGATATTTTAGTTGCAAATCAAAATGTTCAACTTCTAGTTTAGAAAGATGTTTTACCAAATTATCGTGATCATCCCGATCAATTTTCTCATTTAGTTCCGAGTTTTGTTTTCAAGCTCAATAACACGATCATGAGAAACTTTCAATGCAATAGATAATTCATGAAATCGAGAAGCGAGAATAGAGTGCTTAGTAATAGTATAAAACACATATTGAGCCACACAACTCGAAATCAAATTCTCATTTAAGATATGCAAGTTCTTCCTTTCAACTTCATTATATTTGAGTTCCTGCTCATAATCATTAACCTCAACTATCATTGCATCAAATTCCTTTTCCATTTCTTTAATATCGAATTAATTCCCTTTTGAAGACTCTCAAATTGACCTTTTAATTTTTAAAGAAGGGCATGACCTCGCTTAAATAACATTCTTTAGTTTGCTCAAACCCCTTTTCCCTCGCTTATCCCAAGAGGTGTGATTCACTTCTACACGTTTTCTTAAAATCAACAAACAATGATAAACAACATATAGGCTGATTAAGGTCTTGCTATTAGTGGCAATAGATCTAGGAACTAAATGCATTGGTGTATTAAGAGGATACACAGTTGCTTTAGGGAATTTCCTACAAGGGGATTCTTTTCAACAAGATTTTCACTTTTTGCATATCCATATTCTTTTCCGAACACTTGTTCGGGGGTTAATAGAGTCCGAGGCTTAAACTTGTTTAAGGATATCCAATTTTCCTTAGTGTAATCATGGGGTTTGATCGTTATGTTATTCTCTTTACACGCATGATCGTTAAGCTTCATATCCATTTTCTCCCTAGATGCATCATCTAATTTTCTATCTTCCTCGGCACTCAATGCAACTAGGTTTCGTCTAGGTTTAAGAATCTCATTGCCATCATAGATTACATTTTTAACGACTTTTGCTTTCTTACCATACTCGTGGTTAGATTCCTTTATAATGGGGATACTATGCTTATCACGAGAACTCTATGCTTAGTGATCATGTGAGCAATCTGAATGGTGTTCCTTGTACGCACAACTTATTTTCAAGCTTGTTTTCAAAGTTTTTAGATTGGAAAAATCATTCAAAAGTTTTGATTCCTTAGCATTGAATTCTTGCTTAAGCATTTTAACATTTTCTTGAAGTTCTTGTTTTTGCTTAGCGCTTTAGAAAGCTTTTCTTGTAAGGAGTTTAACTCTTGTTTTAATACTTCTTCTCTAAAATTACTTTTCTAATAATTGTACGCATTTGGTTATCCAACTCCCGCTCACGAGTAGTTAACTCAAACTTAGCACGTTGTTCATAAATGGCAACTTGTTCTTTATAGGAATTTAGTTGAAATAACAGAATCATCGGGGCACTTGCGGTGTATTCATAAAAATATAGTCATCATTGATGCGAAGATGCATCACTTGGTACGGTCTCACTTTCACTTTGTTTCACATATTGATCATATGGGACAACATTGATATTACCCATATTTTCAATATTTGACTCAAAAGTTTTAGTTGATTGTACTTTGTCATGTATCTTTTGCTCATCAACATCATCATATAGTTTTAATACCTCTGAGATGATTGATTCTTTGGATGGACCAACTTGCTGTGGTGAGGGGACCTTTGGAGAGACCATTGGAGAAATGTTAGCCATGAAAATTGTCTGTGCAGTAGGTTCATCATCAACGTCAGAGTCGTATGCATGGCATTCTGATGATTTGGTTGCTCATCCACATCTGCATCATATGTCTTGGCATTTCCCTCAGCAAGAAACAATAGCTCCTCTTCATCCAACACAGCTCCATTGTCCTGAGCTTGCACAAGTAACATCTTGTCTTTGAAGTACTCTGCATTTTGAGGGCGTTTTGGAGAAGTGCAGTTCCTTGCTATGTGTCCATCACCACCACAGTTGTAGCACTTAATTGGATTAGCTTGAACCGATTTGGATTCCTTCCACAATTCTAATTTGCAACATATCCTCTACCAACTCCACCTCTTCCTGCTCATACGCCTTTCTTGAACCGGTTGCACCATAACCTTCCTATCTCGACAATAGCTTGATTGTGTGGATTGGATGCTATTCGAGGTTATTGTTGGTATGTGGGAGAGAGTTCATGTTTTGACTAACCATGAGAGATAGTTGATTGATGAAGTTTTCCATGAATGTGTTTGGATCGGGAGGCTTATATCTTTGGATCGTGGATGAGCTTGTAATTACCATTACCCATGGGTATGACTTGAGAAGCTTTGGTGGTAATTCCAACATTGGTGTAAAAGGTCAGAAAGTCATTTGACGAACTTGTTTCTCCTGGTTGCTTTTAAACTGCTCAAGAATCTTTTTTCAAACATAGCATGTCTCTCATTCTCGAAGAAGAAAGCATACAGATTGCTCATAGTTTGTATTCTTCAATCCTTTGGTTAGCTTCACAATGTGACAAATTTGTGCCATTCGGGATTCATGTTGTTTACAAACTTTGAGTTCGGTGAATGTTTGGCATGGTCATTTGATGTTCCTCATGTCATTCACAAGCTTATGGAATCTCAATGTAGTACTCATATACACTCTCATCTGGTTTCATCTTGAAGTGCTCAAACTCATCATACAGTTGTGATTCTCTATCTTCCTTGGTTAATTCGAACACGAGAGAAGCATCTTGACATTATCCCAAACCGCCTTGGCTTCGTGTTGTGATTGATAAGCTTGTAGATATCCTTTGGAAGACCTTGAAGTATAATGTTTGAAGCCCGATATCAAGATCGAATCTCTTTTTCTCCTTATCATTGAGCTCATCATACGCCTTTGGTCCGCCTAATCCATAGATCATTGTTCCATCTGCATCAGTATCAATTAAGACTCTTGTAGTCTCAATCGATAAGGTCCTTCATCAATGGATTTGAGAATGTTGACCCCATTTTCCTTTCCAAGACAAGACAATCGATTCGTTGAGCCCAAGAGTCGTAGTCGGCCTCATCAAGCATAGGTGGACGAGTATCTCGAACCACCGCTTGAACATCCTCAAGAACAATGGAGATGATTGTAGGTACGTTGATAGACATGTTAACAGATTACTCGGGATTTTATAACTCTATGATTAAACCGGAAATAGATTCTTTCACGGGATTTTACTAAATCAAAAGAAAACCAGACATAAACAAAAGTCAACCAAGTCGCTAAGAATTCTTGAACCAAGTCGCTAAGCACCAAGTCACTAAGTAGCAACTCGCTAAGATCACAATTTCCTGTGAAACCAATTCGCTAAGACCCAAGTCGCTGGACACAAGTCGCTAAAGCACTAAGTCGCTACACAGTCAAGTCGCTAAAGAGCAACTTGCTAAGGTCCAAGTCGCTAACACCAAGTCGCTAAAAATACTAAGTACAAGTCGCTAACAAAATTGAAAGCAAGTCGCTAACTTCACCAAGTCGCTAGCCGTAGTGGAGGATCCACTAACTTGTACTATTTGTCGGCTTGTCTCAATAGACAAGTCACTAGGCTCAAGTCGCTAACAACTAACACTGTAACTCGCTAAATTTTAATGAAGCAAGTCGCTACGATAAAAATACTACGAGATACAAGTCGCTAGCAAGAAAAACTTCAAAAACACACATTTCAATCCAAAACAAGATCAACCACAGTGATTCAAGCTTACCAAATCAAAACCCAAGCACTTACAATCATTCTAAACACAAAAGTACACCCAAAATTCAAACTTTAACACTAGAAATGATCCAAATGATGCAAAAACCACTAAACTTTTTCAAACTCAAAAACCATCTAAAACCACTAGAAATCCAAGGATATGTAAGAGAGATGATTAAACCATGGCTCTTGATACCATTTGTAACATATTGGATTTCATAAACATATCATATCATAAACACATGTAGGCGTACAAGGTGAGGTTTTAGAGAGAGAAAGAGTTAAATGTTTGGGAACTTAGTGAGAGAAAATGAAAGTATTATTATGAGCTCTAACTCTCTACCTTGGGAGGTAGAGAGTATTTCTAGTCTTACACAAATCGCCACCTACGGGTCATGGATCGTGCATACAGTGGGTAAAGACCGTCCAGTCCTCCACGGTGTTACTTAACTAGATACTACTAAACATTAACTAATCTACGACTACGAGCTTTCTAACGATTACATATACTTGAGGTGAGCGACTCTTTAATAACTGGATTTACTAAATCCTAACATCATGGGTTATGGACTTTGGGTCATGGGTATCCAAATAGATACAATGCATCTAGACATTGGATCATGGGTCATGGGTTTTACCCAACTACATTCAATGTATCTAGTCAATGGGTTTAGAACTTAGATTTCTACCCATTATATTGCCCATTACAATTTATACAAATGTATATATATATATATATATATATATATATATATATATATATATATATATATATATATATATATATATATATATATATATATATATATATATATACACATTTCCTATTATGTAAACACTAGTTGTTATACATATGAATTTCTATAAAATGTAAACACTATTACTTGTTTAGTGTTTTATATGAAAATGTAAGTGTGTTAGTAACTATTGGCTCAAACCATTTACGTATTTTATTTGTTTCGTTAAAATGATTTTACGTTTGTTATCGATAAAACAATAGAAGATCTTAAATATAAATAAACGTTTTTACGGCTTATTTGTATTAACAAACTGCCTGATGAAATCAGCCGTTTCTGCCCCGACTTAAAGACACTTCCTTATTGGGGTGGTATTCAAGATCGGACAGTACTTAGGAAAAAGATTAATCCAAAGCGACTTTATCGTAGGTACTCATCTGATCATCATGGTTCTTATCTTTATGTATATCGATAGTTTTGATTCTTTTTAAGATAGGTTAGATTATAAAACCAGTGATAGAACTTCTTGAAGTACTATATATATTGATTTTGATATGCTTTTTATTTAGTTAAATATTTAATAATAAAACATTTTGCATTGACAGAAAATTTCATTGGGTTTACTTCCTAAACTGAATGGTTTCGCATCTAGGCTTCAGACATTTCCTCTTTAGTTTTTGGCTCTCCTTTTCCATTTATCATAGAAATACCCAAAGTTTTTAGTATTTTCGGTCTTATAGTATTTTTGGTCTTATAGTATAATTGTTTCTCGGTTGTATGAAAAGTATATCGTGTAAATGTAGTCCGCCAGATGTTGTCTCCTTTTGGAATAATACCAACTCCTTGTAACGCACCGTGCTTTTCATAATGTGCTTTCATTCTATGTTTTCGTAATTTCATACATACAAAGATATGCAAGAATAGTGTATGTAACGCCCGAG